>VZUI01035236.1:0-49055 GCA_013401135.1 Cettia cetti | reverse complement strand
GAAAAGAAAAGAAAAGAAAAGAAAAGAAAAGAAAAGAAAAGAAAAGAAAAGAAAAGAAAAGAAAAGAAAAGAAAAGAGGCTGTAATTTCTACTCTAAACACATGGTTTCAGTGATCTAGTTCCCACTAGTCAAAGTCACTGGCAGACCTGAGGGAGAAGGAACCTTTTGCAGGAAGAAAGAAAATGAGCAGGTGGAGGATGTGAAGATGGTGTGAATGTCCTAAGTAGCTTTGTCATCAGAGAAAACCAAGACTTCATGTTGAACTCAGTGCTCTCTAACTCATCTAAATTCCTTTGCAAAGGGTTGCATCACCAAGTTTTGTTCTCTGCTTAGATAGTCCCATTTAATAATTTTGGCTATATTTATATGCATTTGAGAGCAGTATTCTCTATTATTTTTCCCCCTTTTTCTTTTTTTCTTTTTTTTTTTTTTTTTTTTTTTTGAGACCTCATGCTGACCATTTTCGCCATGTCCATCTAAATTAGCTGGTTTTAAAGGTATTCACAACACTTCTCAATCCAGCACTGCCTACACATTTCACCACTTTGCTGCTGTTTTTCTCATGCATTCATTTTATTGCAGCTATTAAAAGCAGTTGCACAGCACAGCCCCTCTCCTTCCACTGTCTTGTTAATAGGATTTGGTGCTGATCTCCCTGGCATGCCAAGGTATCTGGGTTTATGTTTGAACAATGAAATTTCATGGATATATTTTCAAAAATTCATCCTCTTATTGCAAACCCTGATTAAACCTTCTATTTCCAATCTTTTTCTTTTAATTTTTATTGTAAACTAAGCATAAAACCAGATTTGAAAAGGAATTATTTCTTCTTGTAATAATGTGTAAGAGAAAGGGAGAAAAGAGAGTAAGGGTGAAAGGATATACATCTAGGATTTTCCCTCAATACAGCAAAAAATATTCTTGCATTAATTAATATATTTGCTATCAGGAAAGAAATGGATTGGGGATTATGATTATTTGAAAAATATAAAGTAAGAAACAGTGTTTAAGTACATGTTTGGAGATTAAAGTAATTTGGTAATATAATGTGATTTAAGTTAAGTCTGTGGAAAGTGAGAAGCTCATTTCCCACATACGAGTTCTAGAACCTCGTGATTTTTCATCTCTTCAGCCATTTTTTCTCCTGTTTTCATTTTATTCAATCTAGAAAGAAAAAAAAAAAGAAAAAACAAACAAATATGCAAGCATAAATTGGTGAAGAGATAATATCTTTTATTTTAAAAAAGGGAAAAAGAACTGGTCAGCAAAATAAAAAAATGCAATAGGAGGACTTCACACAGAAAACTGAAGCTTTTTCTTTATATTCCCTTTAAAACATCTTAAAATGTGTCTGGAAACAACTGGGTAAGAGGATGTTCCAAAAAAAAGTTGCATATCAAATATTATCTTGCAAAAGAAGATAAAGAAAATATTTAGGAGTTTTAGTGCAGGAATAAACTATCCCAAGGTTGAAAAAATTTCTCCCTCATCTGTCCATAGAACCAAGACTTGTAAGGATTTCCCATTTCCTCCATTTCCTTCTCACTATCTTTCTTTTTCCCACAGCTGGGAAGTCCAAGACCTTTCCCAGGTGTTTTCCCTGTGCATCTCTCCATTATTTTCAACTTTTAGAAATAGAAAACGAAACATTGCAATGATTGTATTCTGACAAAAGACAATAACCCAAACACTGTACTTAACAGGTAGCTCTGTCTGCAGGCCAGATCTCACACCAGAGTGTGTCTTCTACTGAGAGATATTTGGCTAAAGCCTCTGGGCCTTGAGCACACCCATCTGAGGGCTTCAGGATACAGATGGAGCAAAGTTCAGTTTCCTGCATTGCTGCTCTGCATTTGTAGCTTGTTGGTCCATCTCAGACCCAGGAAAATTTCAGTTGCCTTGAGAAGAGCTTGGTTTTTATTTTAAAGTTCCAGTTAATTTCATGCAAGAATGGTTTTAGTCTTATGATCAAAACAAGTAATGTACTGTGGTATAACATAAATTGTCGTGACTTAAATAGATTTAGACTTGACAGACTGTGTAGTATCCAAGTCATTCAAGTATAAAGCAATGAATGACATTATGCCTATCACAAGAAATGTGGCTGTCAACTGCAATTGCTTCTGTAGCACATTGGGAACAAGGACAATTCAAATCTTCAAATCACAAAGCATCTGCTCCTGTATTGCTTTTTCTTTTCTGGTGTTTACCATTGAACTACTTTCATTACTGTCTCTTTTGATAACCCTTTGTAACATCCATCATTTGCCTTAAAATGTGATATATATCATTGTATAATCAGAATGATAATTTCTATAATTAGAATTGAATTTACATAGTGCACAATCATAGGAGAAAATTCCTTGTAAAATCACAGCAGAATGAGCTAAAAGAAGGGCAGACATCAGGCCTGTCATGAGTAGCAATGAGAAGGAGAATTAGAAAACCTGTAGGAGCTCAGCACTTCTGTCTCTAAAGCCCTGCAGAAATGTCATTAAGGGGAACAGTGTGTGTGACAGTGAACTTAGAGGCACAGGGTGCTGCACACCCTTAAAATTGCAGGAAGCATCCTGAATTTTCAGCACCATGTTCTTACTGGCAATAGTGCCAGTGGAGACAGAGGGAGGAGGTGGTGATCAGTCTCTGCTCAGGTCTCTGCACATGTGAGAAGCTGCTCCTGACATAATGAGAGTCCTGTGCTTGACTGACACTGAACAGCTGTGCTGTGGGCCTGCAGGCCAGCTCTTCCCTCAGTTCTAGTAGCTCTTGGAGAAGGGATTGGCTTCATCCATGTCTTCTGGAGCAGCAGCTGTTCCTCCAGTAATTGAAATCATTCCCTGCCTGGCTTGTGCTGTTCCAGCAGCAGCTGAGGCCTGCTCCTGGCCAGGGGAGCAGCAGCCCAGCCCTGCTGCACAAACCCTGTGTGCTGTGGGGAGAATGGCCCCACCCTAGACTTGGATTCTGACCCTCTGCACGGTCTGAGTTAACATTAGCTGAGACATCATGCAGTGAGAAGGGCAGGAAGGCTTTGTTGTCCTGTCCTGGTGTTCCATGCCCAGCTGTGCCTCCCTGCCTGTGGCCCTGTGTTGAACACTCAGTGCACATCATCTCTGACTGCAAGTGATGGAGGTGTTGTGCAGCAGCTACATGTGTCATTCCTCAAACTTTGGTGTGTGTTGTAATTCGGATAATACGGTTTTTTCTTCTTCAATAGGCCATTTACCAGGCAGTAGCCTTGCCCCCTTTTCACCCAAGGAACAATCTCTATCCTCTCAATGTGATTACAGCCCATTTCATTCCATAATAGGTTTCTTTTATTATTCCCTCAGGCATGTAAATCAAATTTTACTCAGTACCAAAATCTTTGTTCTACAAAGAATGCTGGCATCGAGTGCAGAGAAGGAATAGCTTCGCTACTGAATAAGGTCTGTGTTAATAGAACTCCCCTATCTTTTTTACTTTGAAAGTAAACATCTGTCAAGGTTTATTTTCTCTGTCAGAAAGACAGGAGTGTCTTAAGGGAAGGCACACAATAAAAGCAGATAGATTATTCTACAATTATACCTTTCTCTGTCTAAATGTTTAATTAGATAAGCTGCCACAGAGACAGCGATTACTTTGGCATCCATCTGTCCCATTTACCGAGGTTACAAACGCAGTGCAGGTCTTGGGAGATTTGATCACAGCAGCCACAGCAAAAGCAGGGAGCTGACAATCTCAAACAAGGGCCATTTCAAACAACTTTTCAGCCCAGCTGGGTGGCTCCTTCTGGTAGAACCACTGCCAGTGGCTGATCTTGTGCTATCCAGTTTGGGATGTGCTAACCTTAGTGCACATCATAGAATCATGGAATGGTTTGGGTAGGAAGGCACCTGAAAAATCATCCAGTTCCAAGCCCCCTGCCATGGCCAGGGACACCTTCCACTAGACCAGGTTGCTCAAAGCCTCATCAAACCTGGCCTTGAACACTGTCAGGGATTGGGCAGCCACAACTTCTGAGGGCAATTGGTTCCAGTGCCTCCCCATTCTCACAGTAAAGGATTTTTTCTTAGTTTCTCATATGTAAATATAATACTTGACACAGCATTTTTCACCCCTCTGCAGTTACTGCTGCTAAATACATTTTTATGCTTGATTTCAAAAGTAATATGTGTCTACCACAATATTAGTTAGATTGCAGGTGTTTTAGCTGCAGTGGTAATACAGCTTTTGGCAGGCCTTGTTTCATGCTGGGTTCAGAAAAAGCATAAAAGAGGAGCCGTGATTTCCATCACACACACCCTGCAAACTCAGGCAGTGCATAATATGATGAAAAGCATAAAAAGAGAATGAGACATATAAACTTGCGAAAATTGCAGATTTTTGCCACTTGATATGTAAATCTATCTCAAGACCATAAAGGCACAGAACTATTCAAACATGGAGCTGGAAAGATTTTGACTCTTAATAGCAGAGCTGCCCAGTCCTGTGGTTACCACAGACTTTGCTGTGCAGAAAGTGCTGCTTTGTGTTTTCTAAAATTGAAGTCAATAAATATTTAACTGTAAAGGCTCCATTACCATAAAAGTTCATAATATTAAAAACACTTATTTTCATGATACCTCATAATTATGTTTTATGGGTGGTATTAAGCCAACATGAAGCCCACCAAGAAGATTTGAGCTAAGGTATAAAAGTTAATAACTTGAAATGATGTTTATATGGCCAAACCTAAAGTAAGAGTCAATTTCAAATCAATAAATCTGAATTAGATTGTTTACCTGTGTGTCCAAGCTTCCATTACAAGCACAAGTCATGAAGATTTAGTCCATCCAGAAAAGGACAGATTCAGATGCCTGTGAGTGATGAGCTGAATCAAGTCCTTTGTGTTGGCATCCAAGATCTTATGATGTACTCTGAGTGTTCCTGCTGTGCTCCACCATCAGAAAATTACATTCCATACATAGTCCTATGTATTATCTGGCCCTGGGTATTATCTCATGTACTCGGGGCATCCCAAATGAAGAAGAGGAGTTTCCAGGATATAATTAATATTCTTCCTTTTTGAAAAGATCAGTGGGGTCTAAAGAGTTTATATTATATCTTGATGTCCAGGTCACAAAGTGAAATAAAGCAATGGTGTAGGAAAAATCCCAGCTTATTATATGGTTATTCTGCATAGTAGATTTTTCTTTTACACTATTTTTTATTCTTGTATCACTAAATAATGTTGTGGCTTTTTAAAATATATTAAACAGAGCCTGTCAGTTGCTTTTAAAAAAGGTAAGAAATGTTGAAAAGTAGAGGGGGACATTTCACCGATGTCAAAAAAGAAGAGACATTGAATAATGACTTAGAAGGGGATGACATCTCACACGATTTTCTTTTCTCAGTTTACCACTTTTAGATTGTTGTTTAATAATTCTTTCAGTATTATGGAAGTCAGATATTTTATTTTTGGATGCTGTTTTGAAGCCATTTGTTGAAGGGTTTTTATAGGAAAAATAGAGGGAAATATATGACACATTCACAATGAAAGAACAAGGAATGCAAAATACAGCTGACTTCATTTTTGTCTGCAGACTTGAATTCAGGCCATGAGCACTGATAAATTTGCTAATAAACCTCATCCAGTTTATGCAGTGTTTCAAAACCGGTCTCATTTGGAGCTTTCACTAGTTTTACTTTAATTATACTATGGGGTACCTTTTGAACAAAAAATCAGGATATGCAGTTTGCATGCTATTATTTCTATTTGCTTAACATACCAAAATCAGATGCTGTTGTGTTTGTAATGTTCAATAATTTTTATCTGTATGCCTTCAGCCACAGCATAAGAAATTTAGAAATATAATCCTTTCTTTGAAATACTCATCACAGTTATGTTCCTTCATGCCATTACAGGGCAAAATCACTTTTTTTTTTTTTTTTTTTTTTTTTTTTTTTTTTTTTTTTTTTTTTTTTTTTAAATCAGAGAGATGGAGAGATTAATGCTTCTGCATCATCTGCTTTTGCAGATGTTGCTGAAACACTTTGTAAGACACACATGTCATAGTAAATCAATATTTGTAATTGCAGGGTAGAATGATCTGTTTCCAATGGCTGAGGAGCATCTAAATGCACACACGATTACAAAACCGTAATGTAGCAAACAAGCAAACCTGCCCTCTAAAATGAGTATATTACTCGCCATGAATTAATTTAAGGATATTTTACCTGCCACTAATTAATTTAGTGTTGTAAGAACATTATTGAAGTATTGGTCTATGTATTTCTCCTTTTTATTCTCACTATAAAAACACACTCTACTATGTTCATCCTCTTCAACCTCATCATCCTCATCATCCTTGTCTGAACACTAATACTCTATGTACACAATATCCCCAAACTCATTTTTTCTCTGTATCTCTGTTCTTGACCTGTTTTATTCTCCATCAATATTATTGCAGTATTTGTGTCCTCATCTCCCTCCCCCTCTCTCAAACCTATGGATTTTATGATTTGAAACACTGGAATTCTACTGCTGGATAAAACCCAAGCAAGTTCATAAGCTCTAAGCCTTTAACAAGACAGGAGATGAATCATAAATTGTGCATCACTCACAGGCCCAAGACAGTCTGGTTCCAATTACCTGTAGTGGTTGCTGCAACAATAGATCTATAGAAGAGCTCACAGTCACACTCTGGGGAGGTACAAGAATTTTCTTTTCCAAAAATACTAAGCATTCATAAGGAATAGCTTCCATAAGAGCAGCAAACCACTTCAGAGTGAACCATCAGGTTCAATGACGTGTTAAATGTCAGTCAGAAACACCAAGGAAAAAACAACAATTATTGTGATCTGTTTTCTTGTATAGAGCATCTGAAGACAGCAAGCTCAGCTAGACAAAATACCTGTTTGCATTAGAATCTGCCTGGAAATTGGTCTTTGAAAAGCTGCTTAGGAAAAAAAAATGGGTTTTTCCAACCAGAGAAAGTATTTTACCAAAATATTATGCAATTCTCGTGTATGTGATTTTCTCATGAGCTGATTTAAAAATTTTTCTGTACCTTAGTTGACATGATTCAAAATGAATTTATGTATTCAGTATCAGACATGGCCAATTGTTCCTGTGTTCTCACTGTTGCTAGTGCTCAGGATCTTGTCTATTTGCTTAAAACAAGAAAGAAGAAAAAGCTTTCATTTCAACCCCATCCAGGTCAAAGTAAGCTTAGAACATTTAAATTCAATTTGTTTTCTGGAAAACAAAAGCAATTTTTCAGTTTGAATTGTTTGTTAAATGTGGCTGTTTCATTTTAATGTGAAGAGAAAGGCTTTGCCTCTTTGTGACAAACACTAACTGTGACTTTTTTTCCTTTGTGGAAACAATTTCTCTAAAATTAATTTTAAAACTCCTTCAGCAGATGTATTTAGATTGAATTTCAACTTTATTTTAATTTTTAAGCAGCTCTATGTTGTTCTGAAAGTAAGTTCTTGTAAACTAATTAAATGATACTATACTTTCATAATAAAAAGATATTTGTACTGTTCCATCATTACTACCCAGACTCTAATGGCCTGTCAGTTTCTGAATCAGTAACAACCAGTGCAGATATTGAGATATTGAAATGAAAAAGTGAAATACAAGAAAAAAACCAAACCAAAACAAAACAAATCCAAACCAACAAACTAAAACAACAAACTTAATGCAACATTTGAAATTAATTACATTTAAGACCTGAAAATTAGGACATTCTGCTTAGGAAATTTTAGCATACTTTTGTTAAAATGTAGTCCAATTAACTATGTCTCATCTGTTTAGAACTGTTACCAAAATCCTGATCTCTATTAATTCTCACTGGGATGAGCTGAGTTTGGGAGAGTACTGTGGGAAAGAGCCACTCTATTTTTTCAGTGCTCCTATGACCTTTCCTTATATTCTCTATAGATATCTACTGTTAGCAGCTGCTGGAAGCAGGATGGTGGAAAAAGTAGATCTTTGTTTTTTAATCTGATACAGTGTCTTTCATGGTCTTAACTAGCAGAAGCAGACTGAGCAATGAATATTATTAAAAAGAAAAAAATACGGGTTCATCATTAATATTTGTAGCAGACTGAGCAGAGCACCACATTGAATCCGTGCCTGTGCAGAAAACCTCACTTTATGTCTAGGGCCCATTTGCTCTGACATTCAATGTCACCAGAAAGACCTGGTTTTAGCTGGTTTAAGTCATGCACATAAAACATTTGGAAGTGGTGTGTCCGGACTCACAAATACGAGCCATGTCCTGGTTTATGGCATGCCTGGCTACTTCTGAAGCAGCATCTGAGTAAAAATCTCTCAAGGATTTGCAGCTGAGAGGTATCTCAGCCTCAAACAGGAATCCAAATCTTCTTTCCTGTGTTTTGCATTTGTTTTATCCAGCAGAAGTCTCAGTTGAAAAAGAACAGAAAGGGGAGATAACATCCATCAAGGAAAAATGTTTTTCTTCCACTTTGTTCCCAGAGTATTTTATAACCTATTCTTCCAGATCTCTTTTCTTCCATCACCCAAACCCAGACAACTGACCCACCTCTTCTGGCCAGCCAGGTATGTCAGAACAGCAGCATCACAATCCTGCAAAGGACTCTAAACCACAGCACAGAGGACACAGACTATAGCTGCTTTGTCATGGGTGCCTCTGGAGAAAATGTCTTGGATTTCTGAGACAGCTCCGTGTTGCTGACAGATGTGACACAGGAGCTATGAGCTATCCATCCAGAGCAGCAGCTCTCCTGGGCTCTCCTGTGACCCCAAACACCCTAGGGGCAGAGCAAAACTCAGTCACTGTTTCTCCTGATTTAATGCTCTTGTGCTTTTGCTGTCTCACTGGGACATGCACCTTGATTTTTCTTTCTTTGCTTATACCCAGTCTTGCAGAACACTTGTTCAATTGCTCAACATTGATGCATCGGCCTGACCTTATTGATTCCTCTGAACTGTAGGAGAAGAGAAGGGATATTTTTGCCCTGTGCCACTTAACTAGAGTGACTCAGGAATCTGGTCTGTAAAGCTGAGTGAGCTTGCTCTGCATTTGCAGATTTAGAGTTGTAGACCAAATTCTCCTGAGGAAGGGAGGAGAGCAGAAACTTCAAAGGTGTGATATAAATACATGTTCTTTTGTTAAATGTGTACTTTTGAAAATTCCCCTTCCACGACCCGTGTTTTATGTGTGTCCCACAAGCTTTCTGGTATTACTAGGATTGTAAAACTTCATGGAAGGACACAAAAACCCTTGGGTTTTCTGCACATATTGAGCAAACTTGGGGCTGTTTCCAAGCCAAATGCAAATTTTGCTTGCAGTTACAAAGACATCCTCTACAATTTGCCAAACTATGGGTTAGTTGTCCAGGTCCTCCATAGTTAATGACAAAGAAGAGACTACAAAGAGGGTCCAATTACTGCAATTACAATTAGCTGGCATCGGGCTTGAGGTGCAGTGAATTTATGCTTTCAGCTGGTCTTGTTTCCCATTGACTTCAAAGTGAGTCTGGGCAAGAACAGATTAATCTAGATTACAAAATTTGATTTTAGACAGATAAAATTAGGCAACATAAATCTCATTTTAGCAGGCCAGGGGACAGATAATGAGAAGGGTAACCTTTATGTGCTAAGTGAAAAATAGTGAACCTAAATTTTATGCTGGGCCATGGAGAAGATGTTGAGATGTTGCCACAGGGACTCACAGTGGTTTACTGGCTCCTACAGTCAGTTAGTTATGTTTCTCTTTTTGCCTTGTAAGGCCACAAGGAGAGGGAAAGGTGACTTTTGCTGAAATCCCAAATCTCCTTGAGAAAATTTGCAACAAAATTTTGTGAGGATTCCCCAGCAGTTAAGGTGAAAACTAATTACCTGTGTATAAGGAAAACAGATGATTTGCAATGGGGTTGCACAAATGTCAGGATCTGCGTATCAAAATGCAGCAGTCCAAGGAAATTATTTGCTTTTATAAATATATATGCCTCTGAAGACTTGTGGACTAGACAGAGCCAAAGGAAAATTCTTGCCTACTCCTGCTGGATTCAGTAATACAGTTCAGTAAAATGAAATCTAACTTGAAATACGAACAATGCAGCATGTGAGAGGGAAGGAATGTTTAATCTATGCTGGAGTGCCTGTTAAATATTGTGAAAAACAGATTTTTTCTTTGTTTTCTCACCACAGTCCTGTAAGCTGAAAACTCTGGGAAAATCTGCACGTTGCCCTCCAACTGCAAGGCCCAGAAGAACATAAAACTCGTAAAAGCTGTACCAGATAAAGTGGAAATCTCTGCAAATATCCAAAGACTGCACATTCTTTTAATAAGCAGTAATAGTAATCTTAAATGAAAAATTCAAGGTTTTCACACAATTCACACAAAGGTCTTAGAGTACAAAAAATAAATTCCCTTACTGGACAGGGCCTCCAGAGGAAGTTGTGCCTGCTCATGACAGGAGTTTTGGAATTAGATGTTCTTTAAAGTCTCTTCCTACTCAAACTATTCTATGATTCTGATATATACAAATATATACACATGAAAATAGACTTTAAAAGCTATTGGCATAAGAGACAACTGTGACATTTTAGTTTCTAAAAGCAATCTTTCTAAAATGAAAATTAAACTTCCTGGGGAAATTTATTCTCTTTCTAAATGTGTATAATAAAAAGAGACATAATGATTATAATAACAGCTTATTCAACCATACAATGTTTCCTCTGCAGAGGAAAGCCAGCAGCATTTTTGGCAAATGGCAACTTTTCGAAGGGCAGAGGTGGTTTAGTTCTTTGTGAGAGCAGAAGAGACTGGCAGTTTGAACAAACACCATTTTATGAGAGGGTATCTTGCAGGTGAAAGCAAATTTCTTCAGGTAAGAAATGTTCAAAACCAGACAGAAAGGTCGAAACCTGGCCATTAATCCCATTAGAAAATCAAAACATATTTCACACCAAATCCCATTCTCAACAAGGCTTTTCAGGAAAGAAGCCAGGAAAGGGGAATCTCCAGAGATGTTAAGAAAATAAAGGTACTATGGAGGGAAGGAGGAAGAGACTAACAGGAGGGGGATAGAAATGCCAATGTGATGATATTCCAGGAGGAAGATAGAGAGGAGTCTGTATTTGTGCCTGCTGTTTTGACAAGTTTCACATTGAGCAGGAGTCAGATAAAATTGATAGGAACTGGTTTTAAGAGGAAAACAGATCTGCATCAGCTTTTCCAGAGTACAGTGACTTGGCCTGAGCAAATCTGCAATCCAACATCACCAAGGTTAAGCTTAAACTCACAAAAATGCAAAGGCAGTATTCCATACCTTTGAGAATTTGGACGATTTGTATGGTAATGTTTCTTTTATTGTGACACCTAAAGAAAATTTTCTTTGAGGTTTTGTCTTTTTACACTGCTCATGTGTAAGGGTTTAACTATGAAAAACAAAGGAGGTTTCTATATTGAAAAATTACATTAAATTAAAATTACGTTTTGGGAGAGCACTTTAATAACTGCAGATATTCTGGGAGAATTGCAAGATCATTATTATTACCTAATAAAAAAGTTCTGAAAACACGACAATGTAGAGGCATAATTAAACCTAAAATAAACACAGTTTAGAAACAGAATTTTGTGTTTTAGTTATCTGAACGGCCTTAATTCAGCCCTAGGAGAGTACGTCGAAGAAGCTGTGTAAAAATGCAGAAATCCTGGTGCTTAGAAATTTTGTCACATGTTTGTCACATATGGGCTACTATATTAAGGTTAATCATCCTGTTATGGTCCATGTCATGATGGGGGAGAGCAAAGACTTTTATAAAAAAGTCCTTGGTCCCACTCCCAAAAGAATCTCAAACACAAATCATTAGTCAGGTTCATATCCAGTATTAAGCACATGAATTTTCTGGTTCCGTTGTTCATGAGGCCAATAATGTTCTGGCTCTTTCAGGCTGTACATTCCCTTTCCCAGACATGTCAAGTCCCTCACTGCAGACATTCCAAGACACTTCTCTTGCAAACACTAATTGTAGAATAGTATATAGACATATATTGAGCCATAAAATCATTAGAGCTGGAAAAGACCTCTGAGGTCGATTCCAGCTATTAATCCAATGCTGTCAAGTCCACCACTAAACCATACATGACTGTGTAATTGTAGACTCTATTTGCACAAAGAAGTCATGGTAAGACAACCTGAACTCCACTTTCTTAATGTCTGGGAGCTTGATTTAGACACTTCCAAAATGCTCTTTTGACAGAGGAGTCATTTGCATGTGTCCAAGCATGGCATTGCTGGGAAATAGTGGTTTTTTTCTAAGCACAGGTTAGGTAATTATGCAATTTACTGCTGATTTGGGTTGGTTTATTTTTTTTTTTTGGTGGGTTTTTGTTTTGTTTTGTTTTTTGTGGATCAATATTGTTTCTGGCTTTTAGGCATACAGTGTATGTGGTATTATTCCTATAGTTGTATTTATCAGCAACAATTGAGGTTTACGAGAGTAACAACATTATTGACTTGTCAGAAAATCAAGTGAAGGGTTGGATGTGGGAATAAAAGTGAACAAAAACCAGGATCAATGAGGGGCTAGTTAATAAGTTCTTCTCTCACCTTGAACTCACTGTTCTTTGTGGCAAAGTGTCTGAAGACCAATTTGCATCCTGTTCAATAGCCCTCAGAGAAAGATTCTGAATCATTTACCCTGGAGACTGATTTATTTCGCAGTTTCCACAAGGTGAGTGGAAGGAAATTGTCACCAGAGAGGGAAAGTGGCCCAATGGTGGTTCAGTAGCTAAGGATTTTGGAGACAATGATCTGAGGACCCCCTCCATCACTGGCCTGAAAGCTGACTTTGGCTCAAAATCTCTCCTGTCCCATCTTCCATCTGTAAATGTCAGTGACAGCACTCCTCACATCACAGACATGTAGGGAGCTGCAGGCGTTACGGTAATGCTATAAGGAAAACAATGTGCTTTGATGATCTCTTAATTTGGAAGAAGGAAGACCTGATGGAATGGAATGGAATGGAATGGAATGGAATGGAATGGAATGGAATGGAATGGAATGGAATGGAATGGAATGGAATCTTCTCTAGGCAACTTCAGAAAAAAATCTTTTAAAATCTGAGAACACCATGAATAGGTGTTTCTCCAAGGAAAACCAATTATGGTTGTGTTTGATGACTCTTCTTGGATAACAACACTGGAAGTAGCCAAGGCTTTTCCACTGACAGATGGAAAAGACTGAATTCTTTGTGGTGTCCTCTTCTCCCTCCCCCTTCCCCCAGCACATTCATGGGCCAATGACACATTGCCTGAGAGGTCTTTTTTTCCCTGGAGTCAATTTTCTAATTGCTGAGAGTTTTAGGAATTTCCCCACCTTTTAACATGATACAGACAGGGCAGACAACTCCAAGGCCATTAGGACTGCTAAGGGCTTCTGGTTCAAAGGCAAGAGTTGAGAGGGCTTCTCTGAACCATTCTTCTTGTATTCTCTCTGCTTCATGGTCTCTCCCCTCAACCAATATTAGGTTTTATTCTTAAAATGTTCGGGAAAAGCAATGAACTAACAAAATGTGATGATAATACTATGATATTTGGGTTAGTAAATGAAGAGTCCAGTGCTATGTCCCTTGTGTACCTCTCACAGAACTCAATGACTGGCAGGTGAAGCTCGGTGGAGGTAAATATGAAGCGGCATGTGAGATAAAAATCAATGCCACTTGCCTGTAGAACATGACAGACTCTGAACTGACCATTACCATTCATGTGTGAGAACTTGGGGTTGTGACAGTGCAGTGAAAACTTCAGCTTGGTGCACTTTAGCTGTCAAGACAGCGAGTGAAATGTGAACAATTATTAGGAAAGGGCTGGAGAAGGAAGGGAAGAGCACTACTGTGCTGCTGGATAAATCCATATCTTGCCCACACTTCACATGATTTGTACAGGTCTGGTATTCCCATCCTGCAGGGTTTATGTAAGGCTTGAAAAATTCAGGGAAGCATCTCGGGTACAATTAATGTGAGAAACTGATTCTGTTACCAGGAGAGACTAAGCTGGAAGCCTACAGTTCAGACAAGAGACAACTTAGGGAAAAGAGGAAGAAATGCAGCTGAAGTCAGTAAAAGCTGGTTTTGGCATGGAAAGTTTGTTGGGATAGTTTACAAGCCCTTCACTAAAAGAACTACAAACATCCAATTACATAGAAGGGAAGGAGACTGAAAAGAAACAAAAAGTGGTTTTTTTCATCATATTGCATGTAGTTAATCTGCGGCCCTCCTTCTGCAGGATATGGCAGGTGACAAGGTTTCCAAGGACAAGAGGAAACACTAGACAGGCAAATGAAGGATAAAGTTATTGAGCATTCATAAATTGTTATAAATTATAGTGAGAAAGAAAAGATAAATGGAAATTTAAAGAAAAAAATGAAAATAGCAGAAAATGACCAACAAATCTCTAAAAAAAAATTTTAAAAACCACAAATTTTTAATTATTATTTCACTGTTGACTGCCTTTATCATTACACCTTGGAATAGTAAGATAACTTTTATAATGAGTTCCTTACCAGGTCAAGAATTCCTGTATATTTAACCAGCAGTTGCTAGGCAAGACAACCATCTTTGCTGATAGAAGGTCTTCTGTATTCTTCTGTTACAAAGCTTCTGCAAGGCTGGTGGTGTTGAGGACATGTCACCTTAGAAGACTGAGCCACATGGTTGCACTCCTGTAGCTGCACAGACAAAACAGCATTTATAAAGGTGCACAAATGAGAAGTAACATAAATTGAAGAGCAAGCAACCAGGGAAGGTGAAGGTGATAAGAAAACAACTTTTTTTCGTGTGTTTGCCATGGATGTTGAAAAGCTTTGCCCTTGGAAGTGACCTGTAGCATAGCCAGGTCACTTTAGCCAAGACTAAGAGCAGAACAATGACGTGACTTTGCGTGTTTTGAAAGGCAGCTGTTCCCATGACTTTGCTGCCACTGCAATGATTTGAGATTGCAAACAGATGGGAAGGTAGTCAACCTAACAACAGGGGAGGGAGGCATCCATGAAAAAACACATTTCTTAATATGCAACTGTGGCTGAAAGAAAAAAAAGAATGTAGAAGTTGATGGGTTGCATCTATCCAGTTTCTGTCAGAACGATATAAGCAGAAAGAAAAAAAGAAATTACTCTGGCAAGAAAAACTAAGGTTAAAATATAAACAGACCCTTTGGTCTCCTGTAGCCTGGCTCATCCCACCTGAGTGACAGGATCAGATTCTCTTCAAGCTCTGAAAAGTCCACAAGACCCTCTGGCTGGAGGCCCTGGATGCAAGCTCAGTTTCAGGGTGTATCTTTTACAAAGGCCTTGGATGAGATCAGATATTGGGCAAGTCACTTGAAAAATATCTGAAGGACTGCAGTGAGCTTAGTTAGCTCTCCAGGTAAAAGCCCTGCTAACACTGGGGCCAGCAGCTAATGTTGCTGCAGAACTGATGTGAATTATATAAACTGAGGTTAAACTAGAAAACTTTTGGCTCTCTAGGCTTTTCTGCTAAACGTCCATAGAACAACAGAGGATCCCAGTGTGTCACTTGGCCCAGGAGAGCAGCTCCTGGACTTCACAACCTATGAGTCTCCTGTGTGCCAGCTAAAGGGCTTGAGGGAAGCATGTTGTACCTCCACAATGTCAAGGCTGCTGGAAACTTGTTCTGAGCCCCAGAGCCCTCCAACCTCCCCTCTGAGTTTGGCAGTGACACACCACCCTACACACCTCCATCTGCAAGGCTGTGACTCCAGCCTTGTGCTTCACACCACTTTTCCATAAAGCAAAGTCAACTCAGCAGGTGCTGAATGAGTTAGGGTCAGAAGGAGTTCATGGTTCTCATCACATTTCTCATCCACCTTTCACAAGGTGAAGGATTTTTTTTCTGCCAATGCAAATGGAAAAATGCAGCAGCCAATTATTAATAGCAATGGTTCAGTCTGTGTCTCAGGGAGGGGCCATGCTCCTGGTGGGATAAGGCAGCAGTTTAAATGTGGGGTTACTTTTAGAAACCTTGAAGTACTCTCAGGGGCTTGCAGACCTTCAGCCGAAAGCTGTCTCCATGGCTCTGGGAGGTTCAGTCCTGGAGTAGCCACCCCATGTACCCAGCAACAACATCTTCCAAACCTTTCCATGATTTCTCCTTGGACCACACACACCCCACAGTCACCAGATGAACAAATTGGTATCTGCACTGTTCTTCTGAAGCACGATCCACATGTGAAAAGAGCACACTAACAGTGAGACTTTGAACTCAAATCCACAAAGAGAATGTTCCAGTGAATTCAGGGCTAGGCACTCACTGTAAACTTTCCTTCATAAAATATTCTGATGTCAAACAGTAAAAAATAAAGGCTAAAAATTGCTGCAGGAAGGATAAAAGGGATGGCTGTTTCTTGTCTGAAGAGCATGGACTAAAGCATACCATTATAAGGTCATGTTTATTTTACAGGCTAAAAAAAAAAAAAGACAAGAATAACCTTAAAGACTTCTGTGCAGAATAACTCATTATGACTTTGTACAGTGCAAACAGTTCTTCTAGTGACCACTCAAAACCTGGGAGTGGAACATTTCAGGGAGTGGTGCTTTACCAGATGAGTGTTGTACAAGAAGGATGGAGAGAGAGCAAAGCTTTTAGAACCAACCCTGTGGTTTAGGAGCCTCAGTCCCACTTTCAGAAGGAGCAAACACTTGGAAGGTGCTCAGGAAAGGTGTTCAGGAAACCATTCTGAAAATCAAGTTTTGGTTTCTGCATCAGTTAAGACATCTCAAAAATATTGACAGAGAGCCTGGACTTGAAGCAGCTCAGATTCCATCATGTGGTGGGAGAGAATGAACTTTGTCCCCTTTTTTATGAGAGAGAGAAAAGACAAATTTTCCCACAATACTGTGAATGCAGAGCATTCTGCCTTAGTCCAGTTCTTGATCACATGAGTGAGGCACTGATTTTCACCTGCACATACCGCACTGCTATCCTTTAACCTTAATCAAGACACATTTTTACACAGGAACAAGGAGGAAAAATAGACTATTCCTTTCTGGAATTACTGATTTTTTCAGCATCAGTATCTTGGCATACAAATTGTAGGCACTTCTGTAATACCAAAGGCAGCAACTAACTAATGTTCTTATTCAATCCATGAGCCTAGAAAATTCATTGGGTACAGGGTGAAGTGTGGTCACTGCTATCAAAGTATATTGTCTACTCTGTGAACAGAATTTTGAATGTGAACCAAAGCTTTCTTGAGGGAGATAAGCTTGTTATTCAGACAGTAAAACGTTATTATTAACACCTGATGAAGCATTAAAGAACCATAAAAAATCTGCTACCTGGGAACGATTACTTAGCAGGAGGCTGCCTGTGCTTTGGCAAGCAAGTGTGTAGCAGCTGAACTTGGTGTCTCAGCTTTCCATGAAAAAGTGGATTTATACAGTCATTTTGTGGTGCAAGGAAAGCAGAACCACCCAGTCAGCTGCAGACATGAACAGGCAGACTCTGCTTCTGTTTGCACTGGGATGCCCCAGGTTCCAGGGATTCTTATCCCACCTATGAATTGCAAGAACAAAAGAAATTAAGAGCAAGTTAAGCGCAGTTTATATTTCCTTTCACAGATTGTCAGGCACAGCTCTTTGTAAATCTGCATGCTTCTTTCATCATGTTGAACACCAAGGATGATTTGTCCCACTGCTCGCTATGTCACTGCTCATTGTGGAGGAGAGAGTGCATGTCCAGGTCTCATTCCAACTTGTACACGGAACGTGGCACATCTGGCAAAGTGCTAAAGTGGGTGTTTTGATGGAAATCCAGACCTACGTGCACTCTGAAGGCTGTAAATGAGACCAATCTCTAGCACTGATCCCCTGTGGATACTGCTGAACTGGAGCCTGATGTGACATCCAGGCCTATACCTGTACAGTTATGCACTACAAAGCTCCCAATTTAGCCTGAAATGACAGAGGTTCCATTAGGGACAAGTTATGTAAAATTAAAAGTAGTCTTGAGGGATGCTGGCCAGCCTCATTAACAGCTCTGCTGAGCGTCAGCTGCTGAGACACAGGCTTGCATTTTTTTCAAAGTGAATAGCAATGCTCAGTTGTGATTAGTTATTATTTTTTCACATCCAGTTTTAAAAATATTTAAACATTTTTGGGTGCCTAAGTATTTTTTTTCATTTTTCTTTTGAAATGAGGCTTCAGATGAAAATGAAAACTAACAGCCAACCCTAGAAAATCTATGTCATTGGTCCTGAAGCGAGACTAAAATAGAGTAATGGCTTTGTTCAAACTGAACACAAACACAGCTAGCACATGGGCAGGTTTACACCTGTACAAAGTGAGACTGAGTGTCCCCTGCCCTGCTCTGAGCAGATGGTGATTAAGGCAGTGGATTAAGATGGACGATTGAGTTTCAGGGCTCTGCATATGGGGTAACGGGCAGGAACAGTATTCATCTGTCAGTAAATCAAAACTCTGTGCCTGTTATCCCTGTCTATCAATAAAAGTGATAATACTATATTTCACATACCCTGTGTACACAGTAAACTGTTTATTACTGTGCCAGATCAAGTCTTAATCTGCATAACTAATGTAATGGTTTCCAGCCTCATTTGGGACCTCCAGCAAAGTCTGTAACCCAAATAATGAGTGAATCAACATGAGAGAAATCACCCTCCAAGTAAGAGCTTCAGGGCAAGCACTAAGCAAGGAGGTCCTGGCAGCTCCACGTGTTTTACCTGTCCCATGCTGATTTGATCAAATGGGCAAGTTTGCCCATGCACTTGACTAATATATTCCTTAGTTCTCATGTTTCCTGGTTGCCAATTTGTCTGATTTCATACTTCTGTAGTCTCATTTGGCCAACTTTATGTGGCATGAGTATTTGCACATATAAAAAGTAATATTTTTGTTGAATGCCAGTTGGAGGCAAATGTTCATCGGTTGAGGAGAAGAAAGAAGATATCTGAAATAAAATGTGACACCCAAAGCCCTGATGTCTTTACATTTGAAGATAACATAGAGAGAAGGAGCTGAGACAGCACATATGCACTAAATAGAGACTGGATTTAAGTTATAATAGCCAAGTCCTGGAGAGTCCTTGTTTCAGCAGTGGTCAGCAGTAACAAGGATGGGCTTCGCTGGAGTTTTTCATCTGATTGAAGTTTATCCTTTTTTTTTGCAATGTCTAAAAGGGCTTCCTTGGTCATAGGCAGTGACCATGATAGTATGGAAATACTTCATTATCATATAGAAAATGTTTTTCCCTATTCTATACTGGAATTGGCCATCCACGAAATGCAGGTCAGATGGCAGCACAGGATGATGGCAAGGGAATAAGCTTGGGGCAGGAATAACAAATACCTAGGAAAAGAAAATGTTGAGTACAATAAGCTACATTTGATGAGCTGGAGTTTGGGCGCTCTTGGATTGTATTTTGAGGGCTCTTGAAGCAGGGGGAGGAGTTGTTCCAATTCATGGTGTAACGTGGAGAAGAGACTCACAAGGCAGCAGAACACGAGGAATGTGCATTCTGTTCATCTCCAATTCTCCTGTGAGATTCATTGGTCAACTTCCAGGGACACATGTGTGTTTTTAAAGCTAAGACAGCACTGCAGATGCTGACAGATCAGAAACCTATTGGATGCCTTATAAGTCAGGCACAGAAATCATTAGAGAGAAGGGTGTATCAGCCAGCACAGGGATATGGCTACGCAGGCAGACGGAGATCTTTACCACTTCATATAAATCAGTTACATTCCAGTTTGCATGTCTGTAACCTTCTGTGCTCCTTTGTCAGCCAGGCATTGAAGGGGCTGATGGTTGTCAGTGAGATAAATCAAAAGCTACACTGTAACTGCTGTGGTGCCCTGTTTTCCACCACAGCCTCCAAAGAGAGATAGCAGCTCTAAATTTCCAGGTTTACTTACAGTATCAGAGGTTAAGAGAGTGATGGTGGGTTTTTTATGCTGTCTGGTATTTTCCAGCTGTTTTTAATATGTGTATGTCTTGAAGAGCTCTGCATGAGTCATCAGCTCAGCACACAATTCTTACTTTTCATTGTTAACCTCTCATAATTCACCTTAGCAGTTCCTATTGCACTTCTCAAACTGAGGCAATGCTAACAAATCCATCATGTTAAGCAACAATGTGGTGCTGCTGCTGGAAGATACGGGTTTGGAATTATGTTTATTTTACACAATTCAACATATTCTTCTATTTGGAGAGATGGTTATGCTTATCACTTGACAGCCACTGCCACAGTGAAGGTCACAGCAGACAAGGAATAGTTTTCAGGACATTTAGGCAGCAGAGACAGGACAAATCCATCAGGACAGGCTTGTCCATTGTATCAGGTGGGAGCATGGAGGCTGTAAATGACACTTTCCTCTTGTCTCTTTCCTCCCTAGCTCTTTCCAAAAGCATGCTCAGGCAGTATGGCTCTTCTCTTATGGGTGAAGCACAGGGGAAGGTGAGCATGAACATTCTCTCTACAAGACAGGATGGTTACAGAAAATGAATAACAGAAAACTCTAATTTAAAAGGAGAAATTATATGAATGAACCTTTCAAGCAGTGCTTTAAGTTACATATCCAGAGCCTTCTCATTCCAAGTCTTGAATAATTCCCCCACTTTTCTGGACAATGTATTCCAATGTTTAACTGCTCTTGAGTGAAGCATTTTTTTCCTTATATCCAGGCAAAACTTCCCTGAAGCAGTTTCTACCCACAGCCCCTTGTCCTGCCACCATGCATATCTGTGTGGGGAGCACCTCCACTTCTTTACAACTGTGTCCTTGGGAGTCAAAGATGGGAGTCAAAGACCTCCCTGAGTCTTTCCTTCTCTAGGTGTAGCAAACCAAATTTTCTTTTTCTTTTTGACAAAGCTAATTTTCAGTCTTTGTCCATGTGTCAAGTTCTCCTACCATCTAGTCATCTCTGTGACCCTCCATGTACCATGTCCAGTACTTCAAGGTTTCTCTTGAACTAAGAAGACCAAATCTGGGCTAACGCATTGCAACTGGGGTGGAGTGATTTCCCCCCTTGATCTGCTGGCTACAGCATTGCAAATATGGCCCAGGATCTCTTGCTTTTGTTGCTGCTTCAACAACACATTACTCCTTCATCTTCAGCTTACTGCCTGCCAGACCCCTTGTCTTTTTCTGCAGAAATTGGAAGGGTCTTGATAGGGAAAACCCATCTGATTGACAGTGGTGGTCACAATGTTGTTGTTAATGTCCCATTGCTCCTCCAGAGCCTATCTTGGCTTTGAACGTGAAATGTTTTGTGCAAATGTTTCTGTGCTACCTCAGCCATAAACTAAAGCAGACCCTTGTGGTTGGTCACAAAGCTAAACCCTCAAACACTGACCTTTTTACAATTAATTTTTTTATAAAAGTCACCCACTGTCTGCTGCCCACCTACACTAAGTAGGCCAAGCCTTTCAGACCTCCATCCAGAAATTTTATTTTGAGATTTACCTCTGTGGCAGATGTCTGAAGACATGCCTGGATCATTTTTATTGGATCTTCTGTGTTACTTCCTACCGTGTTACCCATACAGTTAAATACCATCTTTGCTTTCCTCTCTGCAGTCAAGCTTTCTGCAATTATCAGCTGTACACAGTGACATTTCTCTCTTCCTCTTAAGTATTTAAAATGAATCTAAATGTTATAATTAAGAATAGTACTTCTGAGCCATTAACATGAATGGGTATTTCAATGCAGATCAACTCTCACTGTTTGTATTTCTCTAAAATTGCTTTGATTTTCACCCCCCAAACAGGTTTTGAGTGTTTGAGGAAGCTGTGCTTCCCCTTTGCATTGGAAGGACATTTTGATGGCTATCAAGTGATGGAGAAAAAAAGTAAAAATAACACCACGTTGAAAACACAACTGGCATTTGCTATTTTTTCTTGTCACAGATGTCAGTTTACAATTCTGAGTGGAGGTAGAACTAGGAAACAGATTTAGTTTTAGAAGCAACACTATTGTTTTTCACCAGATTTTCTCAATATTCTTGCCAACAGTAGAGGCACCCACAATTTTATGTATCTCCCGAGCTGTGTTGCTAAGGGATAGACTACAGACACATGCTGTGATCTGTCACAAATAAAGCTTAAAATGCTAATTTGATCTAGTTATTAGCACATTGCTGATACAAAATTGCAATACAATTTGGCAATGAAAAAATGCAATCTGTATTCTAATCTCAAATAAAAGTTTTAGGATTACTGATTTTAGAGTACCATGAAATTGTAATAATGAAATACCAGTCTGTGCTACAAGATGCTGTTGAGAATTCAAGTGCAGTGCTTGTAATTTCAGGAGATAATTATTTCTCTGGTAAGATCTTCCATGCAGGAGACTTTGTTTGGCCTTTTTTTAAATTGGTTTCCTGTACAGACAAATATTTTTTCTATTTATTTTCTATTTATAGAGTAGTGTAATTTGCCACAGAGTTGTGGTTTGCCCCATGGTTCATATGCATCATTCTCCTATATGTCTCATAGTTGAATAACTCAGGTAGAGTAAATATTAAAAAAGACAAATTAGTGGAAAGAATAGGAGAACCTAGACAGTTGAAAACAGGTGAACTCCCTGGATTCAATCATAGAAATAAGGTCTGGAGGCCTTCAGAAGATAAAGGCTACCTGGAACAAGGAAATTATGTCGGCAAATGCTTGTGATCTCACAAAACCTTGCACGTGAGAGGACAAATAAAAGTTCCAACAGGTTCACCCAAACATGAATAGAGCATTTGAAGATACAGACTGCAGTAGATGACAAAACATCACCCATCAATTGTTAGTGTCATGTTTGTGCATCCCTTGGGGTCTGAAACTCAGATGAGCAAGAACTCTTTGCCACCATCTACTGATGAACTGGAGGAAGAGACACAGTTAATGTACTCAGATAATGGCCACGATGGGATGGACATTTCTGAAGTGTAGTTCACAGCTCATTCAAGGATAAGAATAAAAGGAAAAGAGTATTTTATTACGTTCACAACACTTCCATGAATCAAACGATTAGCTCTTGTGTCACTGAATTACATAGGACAGGGATTCTGCCTCTGGGAAAAAATGAGTGAAAAGTCTTGATTTTCAGCCTATACCTTCTATTTTGTAATGAACTGAACTCCTCAAAGTGAGACTGGACAATGAAGCCAACCTGGATGTGGAGATATAACAAAGAGGTGACAAGACATCTTTATTCACTCACAAAAGGAGCTTTAATTACTTCAGGAGAAGGAAAAGCCTGGAGATCCTGGCCTCACAGTACACCTAAAAGTCACTATACTGGACAACAGCCAGCACCAGCAGCGTGCTGGGAGATGAGAAAGAAGACAGCAGTGCTAAAAGGAAAGCACTATCTCAAAAAGATGCAAAAGCACAGGGGCTGGGAAGGGACAGCAAGGTGTCTCCTTAGGGTGAAACTTTCCTCTCCTACTCTGAGACATCACCTGGGGAAATTGCCTTAGGTTTGTGGGAAGCACCTGAACCATGTTTCCTCAGTGGAATCCTTTTATTCCACTTGGTATCTGGATTTCTTGATGCCTGCAATTTCTCACAGGATAAAAAGAAGTAATTTTATAAATTTGTCAGCATCTTACCAAATTGAGATATCCCATATATGAAAGTATTTCTAGGAAATGTGCCTCTTTTTTTTGAAGGCACAACATGCCACTTTACAGGAACTTTTCAGGAACTTTTCAGGAACTTTTCAGGAAAAAGGAGACAGATGTTAGAAGCAAGGATAAGGTCTCTAAATAGCCACTTGTAAATAGATATGAATGTTCCATTTATGTGATTCGAGCCATCCAGAAGTGTGTAAATATGAGTATCCCACAATTGGCTCTGAATAAATACAATCCATCTCTCCCTACAGCCTCCTGAGAGCTTGAAATTAAAACATTTTTTTGCCTGCCAAAGGCACGGAAGAGGGGTAACTTCATTACAAACAATATAGGAAGATGTGCGTTAGGGCCAAATGAAACTCTTTTGTTTCCTTCTGTATTTTCCTGCCACTCTTGTGCAGCCTCCTCGAGGGACATAATTGGATCAGGGAATATACTTTTTTGTAGGTTTGGTTGTTTTTTAATATATATATATAGGGATTGCACTTGAATTAGTTACAGAAGCCTTGATGGACCTGCTTCTGTCTTCCCCTTTCTTTGTCCCTTTGGCAAAGCACCAGGAATCAGGAGAGCAGTGCCAGAGCCCATGATGCTCCAGATTCTACAGAAAATGGATTTGTTTGGATTATCATATAATGGTTTGGGTTGAAGGGGATGCTAAACATCATCCTCTTCTAATCTGCCTGCTGTGGGCAAGGACACCTTCACTGGATCAGATTGCTGATCAAGCTCCATTCAATCTGCCCTTGAACACTTCCAGGTGTTGATGGGACATCCACAGCTTCCCTGGGCAACCTGTGCCTCACCACCCTCATAGGAAAAAATTTCTTCCAAATTTCTAACCCGAACCTCCCATCTTTCAGTTAAAGCCATTCCCCCTTGTCTTATCACTACATATTCTCATAAAAAGGGCATTACAAATGCAAAGAAAATTTGTCCTGTGCAAGAGGAATGTCAGCTCCACCTGACATGTTCTGCTGAAATTTAAGAGACTGCACATCATGTTTTCATCTCCCTCACAACAATCCACTTTCTCACTCTTGCATTGAATTGATGCAGAAATAAAATGAGCCCTGTTTCTTTGTGGCTTTCCTAAGGTGAAATTCCATCTCTTATGGTTACTTTACAGCAGAGGTGTACATAAACAGATCTCACTCTCATTCCTATTTTCTAAAAACCTGCTTCTTACTGTTCTGCTCCCTGCATCCTCATTTTCTCGACAGAACTGAAGGATTAACATAGACAGCCTTTGCTATCTGACTTTCTTTTAAAAAATCAGCACTTTGTATTTTTCCAAATAGTGGAAAATCCTTAAGAGCAATGCAAGAATAAAGAGGTCCAAAAGGGAAAATAATAAAAGAAAAGTAATTAACAGAAAAATTCCAACTTCAGCACTTTAGATGAGATGGTTTTAAGTTGTGGAAGAAAATTGGGATAGGCTTGAGGTTCTACTCTTGTTCTGTTCCTCATCAACTGAAGTTTGATGGCCCTTGAAAACATTCATTCCCTCCAAACACCAAGCTTTTATGGAAAATGCAAAAATGCACTTCAAACCCTGTGAACCAATATTCAACAGCTGAAAGATATTTTCACCTACCCTCTCTGCACCTGCTCAAGTTCGCATCTCCAGTCTGTCTCAGTACTTCATTTCACTTTTTTTCTTGCCAAAAAATAACCTAATATCTTTTGGTGTTCCAGGGCAGGAAGAGAAAAGTGAGTGAACTCTGCAAGTCCAGAGTATTTGATGACAAAATTTCTTGTCTTCCTGCCCTCATCTGCATTTCCTGCCTAAGAAAATGTAGGATGACAGAAATGCTTTCCATTCCCAGGCAAGGGCCACTGAATCAAAGTCCAGAAGAGAATGGAAAAATGCACTGGAATAAAAATGAATTCTCATGTCTAAACTTTCCTGCCTGAACCTTCCAGCAGGGAGATTCATAGGTTGTATCAGGTTTGGTTTGTTTCCATGCTACAGTGAGAAGTATATTGAACAAAACCTTCAATCCCTTCTCATGTGAACCAGTGTGTCACATTTCCTTCACTCAAAGATAAGTTTTGTATTATAACTTCCCCAATGATTCAGACCTCTTGGATGTTTGGATTTTCTTTGCTGATTAGATGTGCATTACGACTTTCCTGAAGCAGCTGAAAATATTCATATGATGTATTAATCAATTTAATTTAGCATGGTCTATTTGTGTGTCATTATGACTTCCTAAAAGCTTTACCTGCTGCCAGAGAAATTTCAGAGGGAATATTACTGTACAGAGACAAGGAGGGCATTTCTAATTATAAGAAAAACTTTATAAATGTCATTTTGCTAACTCAGCAACTAACTCTTATGATTGGTACAGAGAGAAAGGATTTGAAATTCCTAGTGACCTTATTATCTGTTTCTTTCCTCATGACTGTCTATCTCAGCTATTTGGATTTTTTTTCCCCCAAAATGATAGATACTATGACTCCACCTTTCCTTGACATATAAGATGCACCAAATTAAAACAGTAGTAAGGATATTTTGTATCTGCCCAATTTTATTACCACTAAATGCATCATTAAGTGGAAATTGATCATAGCAGAAAGCACATTAATTGTGATCACAGTGGAGAGTCCTGACTTTCTGCTGATGCCACATTGTTTTCAGGATGAATGCAGCATTACTTCCCAAAACAGCCTGGCTAACAATTGTGTGATGATCACCTACTTTCAGTAGCAAAAATGCCTTTCTTTAGAGAATGTTGTGAAGTTACATCTATAGTCAGAGGATGCCCTAATATCTTTTCTCAACCACTCCCAGTGACATCCCAAACTGAAGTGCTGCTTTCTTTACACATCACACAAAGCAGGTTCCCAGTCAGCCTGAGGTTAAAAGGGATCCTTTCCCTCCCCAGGAAAATCCAGCTCTTAGCACTGAGTAGCTCATTGCTGTTGTGCACATGGGAGGGGCAGACAAGATGCAAACAGGTTGTTTTTAAGGAAACTCTCTTTGTCAGGAGCCTGGAGTGTTTACAACAGTATAAAAGAGATAACTCAGGCAGCAGGAGGAGATATACTTATTGTATTTACTAATGTAAATAAGTGCAATTTGAACTCAGTCCATTTGCTGGCTTTAGTTTAGAGCCCACATTCAGGCTAAGGCTTTGTCCAATATTGTTGTTGGAAAGAAATAATGAAAAGATTTGGGAAACCCTCCCTGAAGTCAACTCTAACATTTTCTGTGATCATGAACTGATCCCTGCACTTATATTTTCCTTTTGACTGTGGGCTCCCACTTCTCAGAGTGACATTTGGAATCATGCAGGTTTGGTGTGGTAATACTCAAGAAAACCAGCAATTCCACTGTTCTTCAGACAGCAAAGCCCACCACATCCATGAGTAACACTTCCACCTCCCCAGGAATAAACACACAGCTTCACACCTCCAGTTTCGTCTTTTGAGAGCTGACTTCTCTGAGCTGATGCTTTTAAACAGGAATATCAACGTGTTTGTTTGTACTGTGCTTGTGCTCATGTATCCTTTCACAATTTCTAAAATAGAGTCTAAAATAGATGTTTAAGAAGTTAACAAAACTCTCCTTAAACAGTAAACATATATGTGTTTTCTTTCAGGGCAGGTTTCTGTAAAACCATGCCATGGTGGTGTCTTAACAAATTCTAGATTGATATGATGTATGTTACTTTTAAGCACGAAAATTTTTAATTGCCTCAGAAGAGATTTCTGCAAAAAAAAAAAAAAAAAAAAAAAACTAAGCTAGCAATAGAAACTTGGAAAATTTTGTCTTATATATATAAATAAAACAAACCTGGGGTAGAAAAAATAAAGTTTACTGTGTAGATCCTCTCTGAGATCAGTTTTGTCTAAACATTTGAGCAGAGGTCTGGACATTGCTACTACCTTCTAGTTAACTGCTTGAAAGACTCTCCCATAATTCCATGTTCTATATGAATACTGAAATTACAGAT
The DNA here is from genome assembly GCA_013401135.1 of Cettia cetti. Taxonomy (NCBI): domain Eukaryota; kingdom Metazoa; phylum Chordata; class Aves; order Passeriformes; family Sylviidae; genus Cettia; species Cettia cetti. The sequence continues at coordinate 21,474 of VZUI01035236.1, read as the reverse complement.
GCTTTTTCAGTGTGTTGGGAGGTACCTCTTTTGTTTTCCTCACAGGGCATTGAAAAACTGATTTCAGAAAAGGCCTTTTTCCATTGAAAAATATTTCCTAAATGTAATTGCTGACCATCTCTAAAATTGAAAACACCTTTGCAATGTTCTTTGAAATAGACTGAGGATAAAGTAGTAGTAATAGGTCATCTCTTCACCTTTATTGCTTCTCTCTCAAAGTTAAGAAACACTTTGAATTTAAGAATTATAGTGAACCACAAAAGATTTTTACACCAAATTGTAAATCCTACTGCTTTATTTCAATAAACACAGGGGTCTGACTTTCTTGGCATAGGTGATTTTATTGTATCTATTACTAACAACAGATGTAACCTAGTGAAATCCAAATCATTCAGAGGGAAATGTTATCTAAATTTCAGTGGGTTTTTCTAAAAAATGAATCTTTGAAAAGCTCAGAGACTATGGTAAAGGATCCTTTTATATAGAAAGGAAAAAAAAAAAGTATCATTTCTCTTTAACTCACTTAAGAAATCTTTCTTGAAGAAAACTTCAATATTTTCCAATCCTAAATCTGATATAAAATTGCTTCCTTTTTAAAAAAATTTTAAGCACTTAAGTCCATCCAACAAAAACATTCAAGGTTTTCACAGTCCTACACGATTTTTTTTCCTTTCCATTAATGAAAGAAAAGGAAGTAAAGAATCCCAGTGTGTAAGTACTTGGTAATCAGCAATACTTGTTTGTCAAGAAAGTGGCTTAAAACAGATTGAACACAAACCAAAATGGATTTTTGACACTGCAGAGTTTGTCTCTTTCTTTTTAGTCTGGGGTACCTTTCTAACCTGAGTGGGGAACAAACTCTTACAGTTGGAATATCCTTCAAGCCAGGACACACCACAGATGAGCACACCCTATGCCTCTCATCTCAGACACCACCAGTGCTGCAGATCAGGACCTCCCTTCTTCAGCCTTCAAAAGGAAATGAGTTTGCTTCTCCTGCCAGCTTTGAACAGACCTGGGAATAACCTTAAACCCAGGTTTTTCTCACAGAGAGTGTAAATATTCAAGCCTTAAAAATTACGTTATTTCAAGCAATCTTTGGATTCTTTGGAGTTTTGTTTAGATTTGGGGTGTGGTGCAGTTGACATGGTGGAGGGAAGGGATGGCATCCAGAAGGACTTGGATAGACTTGAGAGGTGGAGCTGTGTAAACCTCATCAAATTCAGCAAGGTCAAGTGCAACGTCCTTCACCTGGGTCAGGGAAATCTCAAATACAAACACAGGCTGGGAGTAGAAATAAGGATTTAGGAGAAGCACTTGGGATGTTGGTGGAAGAGAAGCTCAACATGATCCCAAAATGTGCTCTTGCAGCCCAGAAACCAAAGATGTTCTGGGCTGCATCCAAAGCCCTGTGGGCAGCAGGTGAGGGAGGGGATTCTGCCCTCTGCTCTGCTCTCATGGGACCCCAACTGCAGTGCTGCATCCAGCTCTGGGGTCCCCTAAAACAAAAGAGATGGATCTGTTGGAATGAGTCCATACAAGGCCTCAAAGAAGATCAGAGGGCTGGAGCACCTCTGCTATGGAGATATTCTGAGAGAATCGGGATTGTGCCTGGAGAAGAGAAGGCTCTGGGGAAACCTTTTAGCACCTTGCAGTACCTAAAGGAGACTTGCAAGAGAGCTGGAGAGCAACTTTTCACAAGGGCATGGAATGATTGGACAGGAAGTAATGGCTTTAAACTACAGATAAGATATTGGGAAAAAAAAAAAATAATGTGAGGGTGGTGATGCACTGGAGCACATTGATGAGAGAAGCTGTGGGTGCCCCATCCCTGGGAGTGTTCAAGGCCAGGTTAGACAAGGTCAGGTCTAGCAAAAAGTGTCCCTGCCCATGGCAGGGAAGCTGGAACTAGATGACATTTAAGGTCCCCTCCAACACAAACCATTCTGTGATTCTGTGGTTCTGTGAGCTGCTCAGTACATTCAGAGTTGAAGCATGAGCAGTGCAGTTAATAGGGGCTTACTTCAGTGTGAGATAAAATCACCCAGTTACATAAAATATATTTTATTCAAAACTAGAGCCCGAAGTGTCTAGAAGGGAAAAGAAGGAGTTCATTCCATGGGTCCCCTGTCTGCATGGTCATTTCAAATCCAGCCAATTACAGACCCTGAAAAGCTATCTCCACTAATAGGCTTTTAAGCATATCTGTACCTTTTTTTCATTTTGGGTGCTTTTCCCCTATAGTACTACACATTTTTAAGGTGTTCAATGCAGAGCTTTCATTCATTTGTAATCAGCCTGTTACAGGAGAAATGGAGGGCAGAATTGTTCCTAACTTGTTGTTCAGAGATCTCTGCCTTTTCAAAGACCAAGAAAGAAATAGGCTGTAAATTACATACTCCATACTGGCCAGAAAGAACATGCACTTGTATAATCAGCCACAATAGGACTGTAAGAAGGTATCAGACTGAATCTAACTTTTATTGAAACACCAAAGTAATCTAAAGCCTCGAATTGTCAGGGGTATCTTTCAGACCAAATACATGTTACACCCTGTAAAAATTAAGCTAGTCATTACAAACTCAATCTCCTGTCTGAATGGGAAAATTGAAAAGCACTCAAGCATTAAACTTCTCTTCTTAAAGGAAAAATAATAAAGCAATATGGGTAATATATAAATAGGTTTAAAGATTGCTGTGAGCAGGATAGCTGGGCTGAGCATTTCAGTGAAGATTATAACATATTATGGCTCTCAGTAAAGTTACATGTGTTCAATATGCTGCTTTTGTCACTGACTCGTTTGCAACCATTATTGGCCTTGTGAAGAATCCAATGTACCCTCTTTTTGTTGTTGTTGGGGGCTTTTTCATAATTTAAGAAAATTTTGTCAACATGAAGTGCTGCTTGGAAACCTATTAAGTCCTCCTTAAAACATACATCCTGCTTGAATGCAAAGTTAGTTAATGCCAAGTAATAAAAAAATTTTGTTGCTTATTAGCAAAAAAACTTTGTTAGGTTAACTCTATTCTAGTTGGTTCTATTAATGAAGTGACCTTGGCTTCAGGGCTCATAAATAGTCAGTGTACATATTGAGAAATGAAATAAGCATACATAAATACAAGTGTGCCAGTGTACCACTCTATGAAATCACAGTACAATACACAGTACAATAACTGAGAAATAATACACTCTGTATATTGCACCACTATATCTAAAAACCTAAATCTCTAAGCTTTTCATTGTGGTTGATAAGATGTACAACATTGGTGTGACAACTTTACTTTCAAAATGCAAGACTTCATCATACTTATTAATTATTACTTATTAATTATTAGTTATTAATTTTAGTGAGACTTTATTATGCTAAATGATGCTCAAATTCTTTAAATGGGTCAGCCTGAATGTAGCTGTGGATCTGCCCACAGGCTTGGCTGTGGAGAATTTACTCAGCTGAAGTCCACCTTATGACCAGTGGGGCTTCATGAACTTCAGGCAGTTAGATCAGTTTTTTACCAAAGGTACTTTGCAGAATGAATTAGCTGTGCATATCAATTTTTGAGATGACTGTTTGAGGTCTTAATCACCATGTGATTAAGACATCAATATTTTGCAAACAGTTCTTCAGCATACATGTGATCAACATTGAAGTACCTTGCTGAATAGTGAGGAAATAGAGGAAAAAAAAAAAAAAAGGGATTGGAATCTGGCTGTTATAATTTTTCTCAATGGTAAAGATTGATAACCATTTGCATTTAAAAACTATGTCTATGCTTTATGCCCCAAACTTTGCAGTAGAGAAAATGCTGCAGATGAGGAAAATGGGTTTCCATAAACTAACTTAGATCATAAAGAGATTACAATACACGTAAGGTTCTCACTCATGTCTTCTCACATTCAATGACCACATAAGAGCCTTAAGCTCAGAGACAAAAAGCAAAAGAAACAAAAAGACAGTTGCTTGCCATTATTGAGACAGTTTTCCAGCACAACTTTCTGGCTCTGTAAATAGCAGGGTTCACTCTTGCATTCTTAATATGACTTGAAGGAAACACAGTGCTATATCACTGTAGTCAAACCTTTTGCCTGCAAAGACAGAGTAAGTGGCCATGTGCTTGTTCCTGCCGTATTGCAAAACCCTTGTTACTTAAAAAAAAAAAAAAAAAAACAAAACCAAAAAAACCCCAAAAAACAACAAAAAAAACCCCCAACAAAACAAACCAAAAACCAACAAAAAACAAACTCTCTCCTCCTGTTGCCCACATTTTTCTTTCAAAGGAGCAGAGAAACCACTTTCCATGTTTAAATTTTTTCCTCAGCTCTGGCTACTCAGTCTATCTGTAAATAGGGTAAACTAAGTTAATGCTTTTGCAGATGTGATTTTCACTGGTGAAATCTGCAGGAGAAATCCAATGCAGCTGAACTTCAACTAAAAGATCCAGACTGTGGATCTTACTGTGTCCAGTTCTGGGCTTCTCAGTGCAAGAGAGGCATGGAGCTCCTGAGGCAGGTCCAAAGATAATAAAGGAACTGGAATATCTCTATTATGAGGAAAGACTGAGGAAGCTGGGCCTCTTCAATTTAGAAAAGAGATGACAGCGAGGGAACCTTATCAATGACGGAGAGTACCTCAGTATCTGTAAGGAGGAGGCAGACCAGGCTCTGCTAAATGGTGCTGAGCAATAGGACAAGAGACAGTAGGAGGGAACTAATGCCCAGGAAGTTCCACCTGAATATAAGAAAGAACTTCTTTTCTGTACCTGTGACCATGCACAGGAACACATTGCCCAGGGAGGGTGTGGAGTCTCTCCCTCACTGGAAACATTCAGGAACTCTCTGGACAAAATTCTGTCATGTGCTCTGGGACAACCCTACTTGAGCAGGGAGGTTGGATCCACTTTGGTCCCTTGAACCTGACCCATTCTGGTATTCTCTGACTGTCTTCCTTTTTCCTCTGAGTTTGGATTATGTTTGTACCATCCCAATATGCTCTATGTTGAAACAAACCCAGAAATTTCTGTGTGAAGTTCTTTCACTTTCCACACTTCATCTCCTATCTCATCTCACCATGTGCAGTTATGGACAAGCTGTTGATGTGAAACCCAGACCACATTTGCTCAAACAAAAACTGTTCATCTGGGTCAGCACTTCTGAGCTTGAAGCTTATTCCCAACTAACCAACCAAGTTACATGTAATTTGTTTCTTTAAAAACAACATTTTTCTCTTTTTATTAACCACAGACATTCCTCCTCGTTGTCAATTTTTGTTAATTTTAGCCTGATTAAGCAACTGTCATTTACCATTCACTGTCATCAAGCGGAGTTGATCCCATGGAGGGTGGAATGACCAGGCACTGCAATTAAGCAGAGTAGACTGCAATGTATTCAACATGAATGGAAACAAAAGGATAATTTCACATATGAGCTTACATTTCCCAAAGTGTGGCTGAAAACCACATCTTCTATTTTTTTTTGAGACAGACGTTGCAGCTTCCTTCATCCAAGTTCCATAATGCTCTGGCATCATTATTTGTGAGACAATAGTCACTGAGGTGACATTCTGCTGCAGATGTGCTGTCTCCCAAATCTCTCAGAAAAGGCTTTGTGTTCTTCTTTGAAAGGAAAAAGGGAAATCAAGGCTTAGCAGAGTCCTTAAAGAAGTCTGACAAAAAAGAGGTGGTGGATGAGATAACAGGACTGCAGGCTGATATAGGCAGAAAAAAAATGGGATGAAGTCACAAAGTATTTCTGAAAAACGCTTTTTAAACTCTATTTAAAATGCCTTTGCATATTTTTTTCTCTGAATTCAGCTCCAGCTGCAACCATTTTAAGAGACCAAAATGACAAAAAGGTCCAGCGTGATGCTAATTTTAGATGATGCCTGTATGTGCTTCATAAATGCATAAATATATGTGAAAAACACTGTGAGGGTCCAGTTCTTTACACTCCTACTGAATTCTAGACATATGACACAGCACCTTTTCAGAAATAACAAATAATTCTAGAAGTTCTAGAGAAAGTTGGAAGACAAGAAGTGGGAAGATAACAAAATGTTGTTCCCATCCTCATGTTGAACATAGAATTACAGAATAAAATATTGGAAGGGATATCCTAGGTCATCTCTCTGGTCCTGCTCAAATCCAGGTCAGCTTCAAATGTTATAAAAGGTTTCTGAGGGGTTTTTTTCCATTTGAGCTTCAAATAACTCCAAAGATGGACATCTTGCAGCCTCCCCGGGCCTCTGTTCCACTGTTTATATTCCCTGTCTCATAATTGTGCCAGTTATCCAGTTATCTTTTTTGTTCACCTCTGAGAAGTTCTGTCTCTGTCTGCTTACACCCATCCTTTAGACGGATAACACCAGGTACCTCCTTAGCCTTTTCTCCGGGATAATCTCTGCTACATTATGTGTTGTGTCCCCTTAACCAACCTGGCTTCTCTCTGCTAGACCTTCCTGTGTTTCTCAGACTCTCTTTTGCACTGGGGTGCCAATATGGAATTAATTTTTTCAGAGGAGTCCTCCCATTAACCTGAGTTCTTCAGTTTGTTTTTCTTTAAAATGACCCCTGAGCACAGTCAGCAGGTTAATCATTCTCAAGAATCTTTCAATGAGAAGATTTGACTGAGAAACAAGACACTGCCATATATATAAGATTTATAAGATAAATCTCAATGAAATCAGTGAGAACTGAATCAGAGCCTTGTGTCACTACTCCAGTCTTATGACAGACAGAGACAAAACAAGAAATAGGACAATGTTCTCCACCATTTCCCCATTGCTAATGACCTCTCTCAAATTCAAAACCCGATAAAATCACTTACTGGTTTCATCAGGTCTGTCTGAACTCCTTGAGGACTGAGTGCAATATCAGGTCTAGCAAAGCTGGGAGAGAGCTCATCCACAATTTTCAAAAATGTTCCAAAAGAGAAAATCCAGGATTTCACCACTTTGTGGCTGAATGTCCAGGCAACAGCTTTCTCACAGGTTATTGTAAAGGTGCAGATGCATTTACTCATTTCACACAGGCTTTAGAAAATATGGACATGAGCGATCCTGGGAATTTTCAGTGACAAGGAGAAAGACCATCTCACAGAAGAGAATATACAAAGGACATGGCAAGAGCCAGTTTCCAATCCCTCCAGTAGTAAGGGACAGTAACTTTTGGAATCTGCAGTTCAGGAAAAACCACTTCACCTGCTGGCTGTGGTTCCACCCTCAGCAGTGTCTCATTGCTGTATGAAGACCCACAGGACAGAGACGCCTGTGCTGGAGCAAATTTGCCAAATATCCAGTGCAAGGACTCACTCCTGAACCATCAGATATCTATGCTAGTAGCTGAAAGGTTATTTGTTGCCACATCCATCTTGATTCTTTTTTACTGAGAGAACATACTCCACATTAATATGGACCTGAGCTCTGCTATCAATAATTTAGAGCCAGACATTTCCCTCACAAGTTTTGCATCATCTCTCTTTATGTGATGGCAAACCTTGGGTGTAGGGAGACTTTGCCTCCTTTTAGCATCAGGAGAAGCTTTGTATGTCCATCTGCATCAAAGAGCACCAGGGAGCTGCTGTGCTGGTTTAGGATCCATCAGTTTTGGGGATGCTGAGCCACATTGTGCCTGCTACAGGGTGGCAGTGGCCATGAAAAGGGTGTCAGGAGTGGCTGGATTCTGACCTGATAGATTCTTCAGTGGGCTTAGGTTCATAAATTATAACTTTTCTATTCCTAAAGTGGGAGGCAGTGGAAGCTTGGTGCTCTGCTCTCCTTCAGGCTGTGGATGTGTTAACATTTGTATGTGGGTTGTCTTGAAAGCAAAACCAATTCTATTGGGGAAATCTTCATTTCTCTGTTGCTTTTACTTTCAAATGAGACTAGAGCAAGACAATGTCTCATTAGAGTGTTCCCTGGTTGAGGAAGAATAGCCAGGGAATTTCAAAGTGAAATTATAACTCATTTTAAGTGGACAATATGATACAAATGTTGTTTTAATAGTGTCATCAAATTATGACTTTTTTTATTCTATTCTATTCTATTAAAAATTGGAAAAGATGGCACTTCTAGGAATGAAACAAGAGTTGGATTCTCCTACAATAGGAGCTTCTAATGATTTTGCATAATGTAGCATAAGCAGGAGGTGCTTTATCTCTCCCATTCAACACTGTACTCCTCTAGTGCCCAGTGGTCCTGGGCCAAGATGAAGGAAGCACACCTTGTCTCCCTGCATGAGTTGATTATTTTACTAGCAACAAAGATACATTAAAAAAAAAAAAAAAAAAAAAAAAAAAAAAAAAAAAAAAAAAAAGGAAAGGAAAGACAGATTTTGACTTGTAGAGATGCTTACAGAGAGGATTGTGATGCTTCTTTTTCCTAAAGGTATTTTCTTTACCTAAAGCTTCAGTAGATTTTGTGGAATGTGGGGTCGTGTTTTGTGTCAGGTAAAAGAAGGTGGCCTGTGTAGTTGTAATTGTGAAATGTGTGGAACAAGGCTATAAGACAGTTATAAAAAAAAAAGAGTTTTAATAAGCAAACAAAAAAGGAAGTATGGAAAAGGCTTTTAGATAAATATTTTGCTTGCTTATAAGTGAATAATGTGAGTTTTAGAGTTTTCACAATATAAGTTTTAAGTTTTCTTTAACATGTAGGATAGAAGAATGCTGAATTATTATTTGCTTTGAAAATAAAATTATTATAAGCTTTAAGCTGCTTTGTAACAAGAAGTTTTAAACTATAGCTTAGAATATATAAAAGGAGTTGTAATCACCTAAATAAAAGAAGGAAATGAGCTTATCCCAAGCTAAAATTGAAGATCCTGGAAAGGAAAACTAGGCAATCCTGAGAAGGGAAGCTAGACATCACCTCCACTGATTTACCATCCTAAAGAGGAAAGCTGAATATCACCTTCAAAGATTTATGATCCCAGAAAGGAAAGCTGGACCTCACCATCATGGGTGCATAATCCTGATGAAGGAAGCTGGACCTCACCATTACTGATGTATGCTTCTGAAAAAGGGAAGCTGGACATCATCATTACTAATTTTTAATCTCAAGGTATAGAAATTAGATGTTACCAATAGGAACTGATTACAACGGAGTATAGAAATTGGACTTCACAAATAGAAACTAGAAGGAAAACATAAAAAAACTGCTGAGAAATGCTTATGAAGATTTTCAATAAATACCCGCAAAAATTTTTTAGTCTGCGTTGGAAGGGAAACTGCCACTGTACCCAGCACACTGCTTTGCTCACACTTTACCATTTGAAATAATGAATTAATAATTTGATTGTGCTTGATATATTGCCTGAGTGAAGCTCTTTAACAATTTGAACTTGTTTCCAAATTTCATGCAATACAGATGCATTGAAATTTTTAAAAACTGGTCAGTGCTGATCAGTTTAAAGCACAGGAAACTATCAGTTCCCAGATTTTCCAAGACTTTTGCTGTGACCTTACCCTCTCTCTGCCTCAACCCTATAAAATCATTTTACTGCCTTAATTTTGAGTCTCTTTTCTATTTAGGTCTTCAAAGAAGATGTTGTTCTGTCTTTTTACAACACCCTGGAAAATAACACCCTGAGCTCAGCTCATCCCATTAAGTAGATCCCAGCAACCATTTTTCATCCAGTCATTAATATACAGCATTTTCTTTCTCCTTATTAACTGGATGTCTTTTATTCTGAGCTAAGAAACCTTTTCTTCATCTTTCTTGTAACAGTTTGCAGATAATGTAATTTGATTTTTTTTTCCAAGATGGAGAAGCAAAGTTGTTACCATACCTCAGCAAGATTCCCTTTAAGAACTCGAAGATACAAAGAAACCAGAAAGACAAATGTAAACGTTGTTCAAATTAAGTGGAATCCAGGATGTCTCCATGGGTACATTACAGGTTGCATTGGAGGTGGTAATATTGAGGAGGTAACCAGGAATAGCCTTCAGCATTAAAAATTTAAGCCTGCAGCTCATTCACAGCTATGACTGTGCATGCACAGGGAGAGAAATGGCACAAATGAAAACAGAATCAGTATTTGTCTGCCAAACTTGTCCCAAGTAAGAGGAAGTTTAACCTTTGTGTTCTCAGTAAGAGTTGAGAGCTTGCTATAAAGTTTGTCAGAGATGTCTGAGGGCAAAAGAAGAAAGAGCAAAAGTTGGTAGAGGACCAGGAGTAACTACCACTCAGTGGTGCACAGCAGGCCTGAGAGATAGAACAAGACCTGTCTGAAGGTCAAACTGGCCCTATGGCTGTGGGTGACAATCAGCTGTAGTTGTGCATAGCTGATTGTGGGTGCCAGTCCACTGCAGGCCTTCCAGGGCTAAACCAAAAGTGAAATAATAAAATGAAAGTTTGTAGCTTGGCTAATTGTGAGACAAATCATCATATTACTAGGAGACAATTTCAGTGGGAATCGTCTCTGCTTTAAAATCAGGTATTGAAACTCATTACTTGAAGGACTTCCCACATGAATTCAAACAAGTGACTTAACTTCTTGTTCTGTGCTTTCCTAGGTGATTCTATTCTTGGGTATGCAATGCTGTTCCTGATCTTATTCATAATTATCCATTGCTTCATGAATTTTTCCACCATGTATGTTATTTAGTCTTGATGACCTTCTTTTATTTGGGTTTAGTTTATATGCTAGAAAAGATAATACCCTGCAGGTCATATCCTACTATCCTACTCTGTAATTTTCAGGTAGAACTTTTGTCTTTCCAGAAGGATATCAGAGTCATCTTGTCTATATTTGGCTTACTTCCTAACGGGGAAGAGTCACCAATCATTCCTTGAAAAGACAAAAGTGGTCCAGCAACTCCTTTGGATAGATCGGACATGTCTGCTTGTGAAATGGAGATGCAGATCAGCTCCAGGTTTGATGTGCAGGAAGGAGCAAACAGCACAGACTCATCTCTACCTCTTGTTAAGATGACAGACATTCCTAGGAACCAATATAATTAAGAAGGTTATCTGAAGGATTCTACAGTCTCCAGGAACACAAACCCTTCAAGGTATTTGTCAACAGCCTGTTATGTTGACAGGAAATCCTGCTGGGTGGGATTCTGTGAAATACCTGATATGCTGACAGAATTGGACAGCAGTGGTGCTGTCCCCTTCTGAAAGGCAGAGGAGAGAAGCTGCACCTGTGCACTCAATAGCTGATGAGGCAATGGGTTACTCCTTTGGGGAAGAAGGGATGGAGGGAAAGGGCTGTCCCTCTATTTGGGTGTGTGGCAGAGGGACTGGCCTGGCTCCAAAGGCTGCTTGTAAAATTGACTCTTTATAGGGTATCCTAAGGCTCATCAATCTCTAAAAGCTCCTTAAAGGAAATGTTTTCATCTATGATTTTGCCTTCTCCTGGGCTACATGTACATATACTTTTAGGCTGGAGAAAGCTGCACTACTGATGGGCTTGTTTGCTGTGGTGCCTTGTGTTTTTTCATTTAGGATATTGTAAAGTCTGGCTCTCAGTGGAGCTCTCAGATAAGCTGGCCTCATTATATTGTTCTTGTTACTCTTTTGTCTGTGGGTCTCTATTGTGTATTGCAGCTGATGTGAACAATTCAATAAAGTACCAGCTCAGAAAGGCAAAAGCACTGGGATACCAATTTTGTCATGAGCTGGATGCACTCACTGTGGTTAAGCAGTCACTCCTCAGAGGGAATAAACCACAGACAGAGGAGGTGGGAAGAAGTGTTCAAACATCTGAATGCACACAGGGAGGAGCCCTGGCTTACAGCATCCTGCCACCAGAAACTACCTGAAAGACCATACCGACAGAAATTCCACAGAGCCTTTGGTTATATTTGCAAAATCAATAGGATGGCAATACTATAAAAGTAGAGAGCCAAACATCCCTATGGACTTCCTGTCTTGCACACAGCTCTGAAGAAAATGTAGGCAGCAGCTGAACCCAGTTCAGAGAATATCTAGACTGCCAGAGCACTGATACCTGCCCAAAACATTACTTCACTTTGGCACTGCAAATCAGAAATATTTCTGCCAGAATCAGCAAACCAAGCTGATAATTAAAATAAGAGGTTAGCCAAACTTCATGGGTGAATTTGTTGCAAGTGGTAGGTGGGCACAGAAAGTGAAGAAAAAATAACTGAAGCATTGTTAGGAAGAGCTCAGGCTGGAATGAGGATATGTCTACATGTTGTCAGTGTCTATTTCTTACCATGATACAACAGCAGTGGATGACTTTTTGTATCTTGTGTTAAAGGTTTTCTTAAAAAACCTATCTTGTGATGTGTCCAGGGCATCCAGCTCCCTTTCTATTCACCCTGAAGCTTTACATCCCTGAAAACAAGCACAAACATTTGAGACCTTGCTCTGTACTTTCCCAGTTCAGTCCTTGCAGTGGTCTACATTTTAATTTTCTCATTGCTCACAGATGATTCACCTCCAAAAAATTTAAAGATTCAGGCTTTTTCACAAGGCTGCTAGGTGACCAAGATATTCATTTAGCTCTTTATACTTTCCAGTGGCTGCCATGACATGTGCACTAAAAAGTACCACAGAGCCACTGCAGAAAGGCTCTGTCCCTGCCTCTCCACAGCAAATACCTCTCCACCCATTCTGGGAGCAGTCAAAGAGGTGTTTGCAGGTACCAAAGCCACAAACTGCCAAGTGCTCTCCAACTCACCTTCAGACTACAAGGACTGCCCTGCCCCACCCTGCAGGAGAAGGGTGTTCAGACCCCAGGGAAAACAGAAGCCTCTTCATGGAGAAGTTAAATTGCTCTTCCTTGGGCTTTCAGATCCCTCAGCTCAGCCTTGAATTGCAGACATTTGCCTGGAGCCAGGTACCCAAGTTCTACCTATAAAACTTGGGGGATAGAAAGCTCATTTTTGAGTGCATGTTGGCTTAGGGATCTAGCTGTTATTCTGGATTAAAATGTGTCCTCACCTGTCATTGGACTGCTTGGCTACTGGGGTGGGTATTCAAATAGGTATTTTGGAGAAGGGAATTAAGCCTCAGCTTAATTCTTTCTGAGAGGTGATACACTGCAAAATCAGTTGAGAGAGCAAGCAGCTTAAGATCTTTACCTTAGGAAAGGTTCACAGCCCACCCCAAGGTAAATCTAACTGAAAAAGGAAAGACAGAATCAATATTTGTGATGAAAAAGTGAGAAGTTGTCTATATCTCAGTAAAAGGAGAAAGAATCTCTCAAATCTTCACAGAAGATACAAGCCTGAAAGAGGTTTAAAGGATTTCACATTCACAAACCCACAAAAAGTTTTGTAAAATGTTATATTTACTTCCACAACAATCTTACAACTTTTGCAGGCGAGGCCATATTTGGGTATTTGGTGCACATTTTTAACTTCCAAATTTTACAAAGAGAGGTGAGGAAGCTCTCTGCCTTTACAAGCATGAATGTTAACCCAGAGGCACATCCTGTGCCCTGAGTGAAAATGCTGGCCTGTGTTTTAAGTGCACTGCTTTGACCTACAAATGTAGTTATTTTAATATATATGGGAAAATTCAAACAAAGGAAAATATAAAAGGTTGCTAATACTCTTCAACCAGTTACTGTAACAAAGTACCAGGGAATGACTTTCACTCCAGCTTAGTTATTTTTGTATTTAGAGCGCTGCAGCTCAAAGAAAAATTGGGCTGAAAGTAGCTCTTTTTAGCATGGTAAAGTGTCCTGGATTCATTTACCCAAAACTTTACCAGGTGAGAGCACTTCTGATCTTTTATTCCAAGCCTTACATGATTGTGGCTTTGACTTCAGTACAGATACTTCTGACTTTGAAGAAAATGACACCAGAATTAGATCCATGATGTTCCCCAGGATAGCAACAGCCCATGTGTCAGGAATGGTGCATTCTTGCTTCACAAAGATTCATCCTTCCTCCAGCCTGTGCTTTGACATTGCTTTGTTTGATCAGTTCCCTGGTTAACATTACTTTGCTTTCTTCCTTAAAACTGTCTTCATTTCCACAGTGGATCCCTGAGCTTGGATGTCATGAAAAGACATTTCCTAGAGGAAAGCTGCAGCTGGAGTCCCACAAGTGACAGCTGAAGAATTTGTTCCTTAGTGTGTGATATTTTTAAACAAATTTTAAAAAAAATCCAAACCAAAGGAAAAGACTTTGCCTTGAAGGCAAACATTTCTCAAGTGTACAGCAGGTAAATTATTTTATTCATCAAGGGACACTATCCTGCTTCCATGGGTTTAGCTCAGGTACTGCACTGGACATTCGATGGCCCCTGCTCAAGACTTCTCTCGTAGAGGGCACCATCACTAAACTGTTCTTGGCTCTGCACAACAACAGAATGAAGGAAAGACCCTTCTTGATGGTCTGAGAGCCCAAGTGTCCTTTCCTTGCATACGCAGAAATGCTTTTGACTGATGCAAATGTCCCAGAGCATGCAGGGTTTGACTGATTTTTTCCCCTGATATCTGCAAGGAGTCACATTCCTAGTCAGATGCCAGTCCAATCTGAACTTTGCCCTTTCATCAGCTGCAAGAGCCTTCCCACTGCATGGCCAAAAGCTTTTCAACATTGAGAGTTTTTTACAAAATTGCTGCAAATGCTGTAGCCATTTGAAACCCACTGTCTGTAGTGTGGATACATCCATTTGTTCAAGGCAAAGAAGGAGAAACATGCAATCCATGACAAAATTGAGAGGATGGAAGATAAATCATATACTGTTTGCGTGAGTTTCAAAACTCAACAAAGAGAGGGGAAGATTATATTCATCATCACTTCTAATGCATCAAAATTACATTGGAGGCATATTTTTCATTTTCATCTTCAAATTGAAGAAGCTATTTCTTTTTAACAAGTTTATTTATTAATTATTTTGTATATTTTCTGCTGCACTTGTGAAACTGCTTTGTGAAACTGGTATTTTACTTTGCAGAAACATCCCTCAGGAAATGAGATAGACCAGTGAACTTGTAGAATGTCACTAACCAAAGCAATTAAGTAAAAATAAAATGTAGATAAAACAAAACATAGTTTACACAGAATGATTAGTGTCATCTGGTCTCAAAGTTACTCTACTAAATGAAGATTACAGCTTTATAAACTGATTAAATGCAATGTGGTTCTTTCCTAATAAGGTATTTATCATATTATAGCAACATTACACACCCTCTTCCTAGCAGAACCATGACAAACATGTCAAAATAGATGTTCACTGGCACAAAGAGCAGGACAGGAAAAGAACTGGAGAGGAGGAGAGATTTGTACAGCAGATAAGTGGAAAATCCAGCCTTCTGGAAACAGAAGGTGATGGTAACAGAGTCCTAAGAGGTTTAGCACTCTGGAGAGAAAAGCAGCAATATCAAAGTTTTATAACTGATAATTCTGTGGCTGAAACATCAGTGTCTACATATATGCTTGGAAAGAGAAATATAAGGTATGGTGTAAGTTACAAGATCTTTTCTACTCTACCAGATGTTTGCTTGATTTTGAGAGGAATCAGACTTTGGGGATTAGAGAGAGAATGAACTAGACATATATTTAAAAATTTGCTTTAGAGTTGTTATGAGGCTGGCATATTTTTCATGCAATACATGTACAGAAATGTTTTAAATATTTATTATTTTTATATTCAAGATAGACCATCCCTTAGAAAGCTGTTCAGATTTGAAAGAAAAGGATGATTAAATTTGGTAGGAGACTGAAGTAGAGGTATCCTTTGTTGTTATAACAGCTCCATAATGATAATATTGGAGAGGGAGGAATGGTTTCCCATGGCCACTTTGCCTGAGTTTCTCAGAATCCTAGAAACAAAAAACAGATTTATTTTTTTTTCCCCATCAGCCCTTGAGTTTCTAATGAGGCATCCAGAGGTGGAAATTGTTCCACCTAAACATCCTCCCAATTCCTATATCTTACTCTAGAGGATATGGTTCTGGCTTGTGTCAATAACAAGTAACCAGGGTAAATGGCCAGGGCCCAGTGCCAGGATTGCAGTTTCCCTGTCCCACACCAGCAACAGGGAGAATGAATGAAATGTCTCTGAGGGGAGCCAGCTAAGCAAGAAACGGTTCAGCTGACATGGACTGAAGCCAAGGAAAGGCTTCCTATGACTTTGCTGAAATGTTTGCCAACCTCAAATTGCTGTGAGATATACTTGGGACATTGTTCCATAGGTTTCCCTTGTAAATTGTCTACTGACTCCCCCTCCAGAATAAAGTAGCTGGGATTATTTCCTGCTGACAGGCCAATAGAACTTTGTGGTTTCACTTGCTGTTGTAAATTAAAGACCAGGACAGTTGTCCAGAGCTGGGGCAGTGTTGTGAGTAAAGGTGCACATCTGAAACTCTAATATTCCCAGGAACAGACTGGCTCATCGGAAAAGTATGCAGACTTCCTGCTGGGAATGGTACCTGGCTTGTGCTCGGTCAGGAATTTTCTGGGAGAGTGAGTGCACTGGAAGGGTGGTCACACTTTAAAAGCTGGGTAAGATCTGTGCTTCTCTGTAGCTGTGCGGAGTCCACCTGCGGCCCCAGGTACCGCAGGCAAGCACTGGTGCCACGGCCTGCGCAGTGAGTCCTTGTTCCACAGGACAGGAGGAGGCACAACTCTGGCAAGTAAAGAAGGGTGGACTCTGGCTGAGTGAATCATCAACACAAAATTCGTGTTTATTCCACAAATCCAACCGAGGCAGAGCGAGGATGTGTGCTGTGATCAGCTTTTTCAATAGGGGAGGATCACAGGGGTGGGGACAACACACAATCAATGGGAATGATTCCAGGGGGGGCTTTGATAACATCAGTCAACCTGGAGACCAAGCTTGGGGAAGGAAAAGGGGATTCCCCAAGCCCTATCCAACCACACGATGCCCTCCCTAGAACTCTCCAGAAGGTAGGGAGAGGCCTGGGCTGGAGTGACAGGCCTAGGGGTAGGGGTACACACAGATTGACATCGGGCAGGGCAGCAGGACAAACCAACCAGATAAGAACAGGGTTATGATAAAGATAAGACTGCACCATTAATTCCCAATTAGATTATCTTCTATTTAAGTGAGAAGTCAAAGCAAGCAGCATGCTGGGAGAGCCGGAGAGTGCAAGCATCAACTCGCGCTCTGCGCACAGCTCTCAAAATTCTTTCTGTATCTTCTCATTTTATAATCTTTTGGTTTACACACTTCCCTTAGTCCCTCCCCAGTCCATGTCTTCCCATATTTGGTCACTAACTCTGGGGGTCTGGGATCTTCTGCCCTCTCATGGTGGTCGGTGGATGAAGTCTTTCTTCTTCCTCGCAGCACATTCACTGGGACTTTCCCCTGCAATCACGAGTCTGGGTCTCCCCCCTTCCTCATACTTTATGATACAAAGTTACACTGCTTTATCCTGCACCAAGGTTGGACACTTTCTAACGTCTTCCTTTCTGCAGTTTCTGCAACTGGTAGTTCTTGCTTAATAGCTCCTACATGTTTGCAATTATTTAACTATAACATTTAACACAAACTACCTAAATTATTAATATCATCTATAACAGGTACAAGGAACAAACCATTTGGGGTACAGAGAACGTAATGAAGCAATTCTAAAAAAACTTCCAACTGCACCACCACACTTTTCCATCCTGGAAAGCATCTGAGGCAAATATTGGCTGGAAAGGTCTCATCATGAGTTCTCTGTGCTCCACAGAAGACAGGAAAGCATCGCTCTGCTGCCCAGCACTGACCTGGCCAGGGCAGGAGGAACAATTATTCCATAGCAGAGATCATTCACTGCCACAGGCCTCCAATGCACTGTGGCATCTTGTGACTGCCACTTTGTGCCAGTGTGAGGTGAAGAAATGGGCTCCTCTGAGACAGGTTCATTCCATTTTGACAAGGAAAACACATTGCACAATCAGTATCACAGTCCCTCTGCTTGTCATGCTGACTTTTCACACTCTTCACTTCCTGTCTGCCCTGAAAAGTGCTGCAGGTGGCTCCTCACAGGTGTCTGTGACAGTGACAGATGAGAAGCCTCTTCACTGTTTTGATATGAAATGAGCCTTGCATATGCCTCCTGTTAAACATGAACCTAAACAGCAAGATTAATAACAGTAGCAATGGAAACACTCATCTGTGTATGATTTTATTTCAGTCATGATCCTGTTAGTGTTAAAATAAATCAGATGTGCCTGCTAAGTCCAGATGAAATTCAGGCAACTTGTTTAGTAGCATAAGTTATCATATTTGGAACCTGATATTGAGGCTGTCTCTAAGGAAACTATAAGCATAGACAATGGGGAGCAGGCAAAACTTAGATGCATAAATCTATACCTCTTCCTCTCAAGACTATTTCACTCTTTGCTTTTCCTGTTCAGATACCTCTGTTGTAATTCTGTGCTTCATTTTATGCAGGACTGACCAGATCTACAGACTACACAGCATCTTATCTGCCTGCCCTGAAGCATCTGACAAGGCACTTTTCCTGAAAGTCCAACTTACAATTTCACAGGGATCTAGCTGCAGTATCCTGTTTCTCAAGTAGGTATATGCCTAGCAATTGGTAAAAGAAGGAAAAAAGGTAATTCCATAAGCTCTAGACATGGGAGAAAAATATACAAACAGTTTTAGGTGACAGGGACATCCTTCACAATGAGAGTCCTAGATTTTAGGAAGCAAGGAAACTCGCATAATTCTTTCTATAAAGTATTTTCCATGTAATTCTAGAATCATAGATTTACACAAGTCTGGCAGGGACATTGGGATGTCATCTAGTTCATTCTTTGCTCAAAGCATTATCAATTTCAGGGTTAGTTCAGGTTGCTCTTGGCAATGCCCAGTTAAGTTTGCAGTATTTCCAAATACAACGATACCATGACTTCTTGGTGTTTTTTCCTGCAAAAGAGAATAGCTTCAACAGAAGGAACAGAAACCTCTCTCCTCCCCACACCCAAATAGGTAGATTGTATTCTTGGAGGTGTCTTCGAATCCTCCTATGCAGCTGTGAAACTGGGACCAGCTCTCCCACATGGTGTGCTCAGGGATGTCACCAAAACTGCATTAGAGATTTTCCATTGGTAAATCATAACTTTTCATTTGAAAGACAGAAAATATATTGATTTGGTGAAGAGGGACTGGAGCCATTTAGCAGAGAGTGAGTATATCTTGGATAAGCATCCACACCTGGAGGAGAAAGAAGAGTTAATTACTGTGAGACCTTTTCCCCAGTGTTTTGCTCTCCTTTTGGGATGTCCTGGATTGACACAACAGTTGCTCCCCACAGGATGCTTTCTGGAGGGACCAGGCACCTATCCCCAGGTTCTGGATTGTAATCTAGGAGCCAAATCCTGGAAGGAGATATGTCTCTAATTTAATTTTATAGTCTTCATCCCTTTGGGCCTAATCCTAAGAGATAACTCACTGTGCTGTGAATTGATTGCAGAGCTAGGGATAAAATGAGGAGGCTCTGTCTTTTCAGTGCAGAGCACTGAACCATTACTCCTCTGAGTCAGGCAATGAACTAGCTGGAAAAGCTTTCAAATATATGAGCATGATTAATAGACCTCAAGCTCCAGACTGGAGCCAGATGGAGAACATACAGGCTTCTGCTTTTTCTGTTTGCATATGTACAGGTGCTGCTCCCAAGGCACTTGTCAGCTGCCTGCATTCAGGGAGCTGACAGATCCACTGCAGCACTGCTTGGTTAAGTGTGCAAACATAAAGTGAAGATTAACCAAAATAGCCCTTTAATAACACCCTCAGTGGAGTGATCACACTGACTGACAGCAGGGACTGGGCAGGGTTAAATATGTATGCAAAGAGAATTTTTATTGCATCCTTTCTATTCTCAAAAATAAATTCAGGCGCACCCTGTGCTGCCCAGTCACACATTTTGTCACTTATCTGACTCTCTATCAGACACCACACATGAATTCCTGGCAGCTGACTAAGTGCTAGTGCCAGCCTCCTCACAATTTACTGCATAATGGTTTGATTTACTGTGTTTCTAAACCTATATCTCCTCTGCTTTGTCAAGCCTGTCCTGGCAAATCCTGCACCAGACTGAGGTGTACTGAAATACCATAATTCCTGTGGTGAGTTGACCTTGGCTGGACACCAGGTACCCACCAAAGACACTCTGTCACGCCCCTCCTTAGCTGGATGGGGGAGAGAAAACACAATGAAAAAGCTCATGAGTCAAGACAGGGGTAGGGAGAGATCACTCACCACTTATCATCATGAACAAAACAGACTTGGTTCAGGGAAAATAGTTTATTTACTACCAATCAAATCAGAGTAGGGTAATGAGAAATAACACCAAATCTTTAAACAGCTTTCCCCCCATCCCTCACTTCTTCCTGGGCTCAGCTTCACTCGGGTTTTCTCCCATCTCCCCCTCAGCAATGCAGTAGGATGGGGAGCTGTGGTCTGTTCATCACACGCTGTCTCTAACACTCCTTCCTCCTCAAGGGAAGGACTCCTCACACTCTCCCCCTACTCCAGCATGGGGCTCTCTCAGGGGAAACAGCCCTTCAGGGACAGGCTGAACCAGTGTGGGACCCCCTTGGGGTCACAAGTCCTGGCAGTAAACTTGTTCCAGTGTGGGATCTTCTCTCCATGGGTCCACAGATTCTCCCAGAAGTCTGCCAGTCAGAGGCTTCCCATGGAATTACTGCCTCCTTTGGGCATCCCCCTGCTCCACTGCAGGGTCCTGCAGCTGCTGCAGGTAGATCTCTGCTCCCTCATGGAGCTGCCTCACCATGACCTGCAAGAGAATCTCTGCCCTGGCACCTGCAGCACCTCCTGCCCCTCCTTCTGCACTGACCTGGTGTCTGCAGAGAGGTTTCTTTCACATATTCTCACTCCTCTCTCCAGATGCACTTCTGCAGGTGTTTCCTCCCCTTCTTAAATACATTATCCCAGGAGTGCTGATGGGCTCAGCTTTGGGCAGCAGCCAGTCCCTGAGGAAAGCTTCAGGCAGCTTCTCACAGAAGCCACCCTTGTAGCCCTCTTGCTACCAAAACATGGTCCTGTAAACTCAGTACAGCATGTTCTCTAATAGGCAGAAACCCTTCAGTGCTCTCCATTAAGTTACCAGGCAGTTCCTTTTAACTCTCCATTGCTGTGGCAGCTCTTACTGGATGCATTTGGACAAACAGAAGGCAGCCTGTCAGATTAACAAAGCCCCAGCAAGTTTTGAGCAGTATAAACCCTTTCAAGAAAGCTAGAAAGACCTAAAAGAAGAGACACTTGCCTTCTAATGGCAGATGTTTGAGACAAATAAGCAAATATTAGGAAGCCGTTTTGATGAAAGGAAAAAATTACGTAAAATGTTCCCTAGTTTCTAAATTAAATTGAAGTACAAAATCTGAAGCATTGCAGTAAGGGGAAAATGTTTGAATCAATGTTGTTGGATGTGATATACCCCTCCCTTACAGAAATGTTGGCTTTTCTGCACTTAATGGTAGCATAATTATTAACTTAAATTTGGAATAGAATAGAATAGAATAGAATAGAATAGAATAGAATAGAATAGAATAGAATAGAATAGAATAGAATAGAATAGA
>VZUI01035235.1:0-18034 GCA_013401135.1 Cettia cetti | reverse complement strand
GGGATGCAGAGATCCACCCACAGCCCATGGGGGAGGTACCCATGCAGGAGCAGGGGATGCCTGGAGGAGGCTGTGATCCAGTGGGAGACCCAGTGGAGAGAGGGGACCCTGCTTCCAGGCTGGAGCAGCCTGTCCTTGGAGGACTGCACCCTGTGGGAAGAGACACAGCTGCAGCAGTTTTGGGAGGACTGTGTGCCCACGGGAGGGGCTCACGTTGCAGCAGGTGCAGTTTGGCTGCTGCCTGTGAGATTGGACCCATGCCAGAGAAGTTCCTGGAGAGCTGTCTCCTGTTGGAGGGACCCCATGGTCTCACAGAGGAAGGACTCCTCTCCCAGAGCAGCAGAAGAAAATGTCAGTGATGAACTGACCAAAACCCCCACACCCTGTCAGTGGGAAGGAGGGAGAGGCTGGGGGTAAGAGGGTGTTTTAGGAGTTTTACCTCTCATTATCCTCCTCTGATTCTATGATTAATAAATTTACTTTGTACATTTAAGTTGAGTGTGTTTTGCCCTAGGAGTGTTTTCTCCCTATACTTATCTCAACTCATGAACCCTTAATTTATTTTTTTTCTCTCCTCCTTGGCCTGGCTGTGGCAGGACAGGGTGAGCGAGTGACTCTCGTGGGTGCCTAGCGTTTGGCCATTGTGAAAGCATGATGCCCCCTTAAGCCTTATGCAGTTAAACAAGGGGAGGGAATATGCATTTTAATCACAGTTTTAAATAGTGGTTGTGCACTGGTATGTGAAAGATTAAACACTTGACACAGGTTCAGAATTAAAAACTGTAATCAAACACCTTTGCTATTTGTGAAAGCAATATATTCCCAGGAAGGCTATAAAATGCACATCTTTCACCTGTGATTTCCCAGACTATGTTCTAGTTCTCATTTTATGTGTCATTCTCAGGTTTAAATCCTGATTTTCTAGTTTTTTAACTGGCAAGGGCCTTGAGTGCTGTGTAGGAAATTAAGGTTGTGCCAAGCTGAGATTGATGCCTTGAGCCAATTAGGGAGCAATGTTAATGGGCTCTCTGTGAATCCCTCTAAGCCTTCCACGCCAGAAAGGATGATGCCCACAACACAAGGCTGAGCTGAGCATTTAAAGCCTACAGAAATAAGAGCAGGTTTTCAAGTCTTCATTATTAAGCAGCTTCCCTACTAGCTGTGTTGAAAGGGATGTGTGCTCTGTAATAGGAAGACACAGAAGTGATTTAGTCTCTTATGAAGATTCATATGGGTGCATGAATGTGTGTGTGCAGGTATGTGTTACAGCATTGCAACAGTTTATATCCACTGGGAATTAAACTGACTTCTATATTTCTCCTTTGCTGCTGCTTTTGTTTATTTAATGTCAGGAGGGAAAATGGAAAGTAAGATGAATCTTGTGATTAGGCTTGTGTATAGAGGAAAGGAAGTGAATTTAAGAGGGAATATGTGTATACAGCAGGCTGAGTGCATGCACCCATTTAGAGAAAAGCTGCAGGAGGAGGGGCAGAGGAGGAGAGGCATTGGGGAACCTGCACATGGAGAAGTTTGGGAAGAGTGGCAACTGGCCCACGGCTCTGCAGAGGTGGGTCTACCCTTCCCTGCTGTCCCTCTTTGTTTATATGTGAGAAATCACAGCGATGAATAACAACTCAGCAGTAATACTGCTGTGGGACATGCTTATTTGGTAATAAAGAAGGGCTTTTTCTTGCTTAGCTTGAGTTGTTTTCAGAGCAGCCTAAGTTAAGCTAGAAAAATGTGGTCGTTCTGGAATGCAAATCTGTGAGTGCCTTATAGGAATATAAATATAGCATCTTATCTTGCACTGCTATATACTCCCACACAGACAAGCCCGGAGGCAAGTGGAAAAAATGAAGGCTGGGCTATTCATGATACCCCTGGCATCAGCTCCAGTCACACGTGGGCATGTGGGCAGCTGGAGCTGACATATGCTAATAGAGATTAACATATGTGCATGGAGCTTGGCCACACAGAGCTGCAGCACAAAGAGCCTGGTCCAAGGGACTTTTCCAGTGCATCCTTTGGCCATTGAGCTTTCTATTAAATGCTGTGTGTGATCCATGCACACAGTGTATGAGCTAGGCTTCAGTGATCCTTGTGAGTTCCTTTTGGCTCAAGATATTCTATGTTTCTATGAATATGTAGCAAACCTGGTGACACCTTTAATGTGCAGCCATGGTTTCCCTCTGTAATGCTTTGAACACCCAGGTTTGGTACAGCCTACTAAGAGCAGATAAATTCAGAACATAAAGGAGATTTTGGGCTACATTTCTTCCTATTGATTGATTCCTGTGAGAGGACCACACGTACCCTCTCAGCTATAGGACTGATGGCTTCCAGCATTCTCACTAGTTTGGGGCTTTCAGGCCTGTTGTGGTAGCCCAAAGTAGCTGGGTAATGGTGCTCTCAGAAGCAATTCTATTTTTTGAACTCTTCACTCTTTTAGCTGTCCAGGGCCATCTCCAACATGAAGCCCTGTCATAATCTGGTGGCATGCTGGGGCTTGTTTACAAGATAAACTAACAGCTGCTTTCCTCTCATCTGCTGCTCCTGCTTCGAACTCGAAATAGGAATTATCTGTGTGTGTCAGAACCAGGAGAGTCAAAGCCTCCTTGGAGATGCCCTTTGGGCCCCTCTTTCTGCTACCTTGCAAACATATTTCTATTTTCAGAGATGGCAACCCAGCACCTAATCTTCCACAGGCACATGTATTGCTCCCAGGGAGGAATGTTAGGAATGAAGGAACTGATTTTTTTTTAACCCTCCCTGCATGGGTTAGCCCACTTCTGCTTATCAGCCTACCTCAGCACTTGGTATTTGAAATCAGAATCAGAATTGTTCAGCTTTCAGGTCCTATGCATAGTTTTTCAGCAATGGCCTCATTTGCTTTCAAAGCAGCTGAGTGAAAACACATCCATTTTGGTTTTTGCGCATCTGTAGGCAGAAATATAAGAGGAGCGATCCTACCTTTTTTTTTTTTTCTGAACTGATGCTTAGTGCGTGTATTAAAAGGCCACACACAAGCTTCTCTCTTATTTGCATATCAATACTTAGCCTATTAGAAGCCAATGGAGTGAGGGTCTTGCAGTACATACCCTCTCACAGCGTGACTCTCAGACTTCCCATGACATCCTTTCTTCAGCTTTCATGTCAGTGAATATTATATTGTGATGCCTTGAAGCCAGGATAAACTGGGGCCGTTAAATGTTCAGATGTATGCTCAATCTGTGAAGCTTGCAGCTGCTCCACTCTTTTGATAATGCTAGTAAGCAAAATTAGTAAATAAAATAAATGCTTAAGGTTCATTTGCTGCACACCCCAATACATGAATGAGAATAGAATCAAGGACATCAAAGAAAAATAAAAAACAGACTAGTAATAGCTTGTTCCCCTTAGGCCTACTGCTTAACCTAAATGTTGTGTTAAAGGGATAAATGGGTGAACTGAATTATTATACATAGTTAAAAGCCAGGAATGAGATTTGAGATCACACCCCTGTTAGTAAAATCAGCATTATCTCCATAAGGAAACAAACAGTAAATATTTAGCTGGGAAAATGTGTCATGTTTAATATAGTCACAAATTTTTCATATTATTTGCTTACACAGGTAAATAATAAAATCCTGAAGTGGCCCATGAGGCTGGAGCAAGGTCACCCTCCTTCCCTCCCACTCCCCCCAGCCCTTGCTTGTTTTGGTACCCTGAGAAGGGGCACATCTGCCACGGCTGCCTGTAGCTGAAATGAAATAGGAAGGCTCCCTGGGAAAGGAGGTTTTCGAAGAGATCTGAAGGGCAGAGAAGAAACCAAACACAGGTGTTAATCTCTCCATGAAGAAATGTGGTAGAGGGATGGGGATGAGGTGATTGGAAGACACCATCTGCTCATGGTGGCTACAACTGATGAGGAAGAGGACAGGAAGGGGGAAGGTGATCTGGGGAGTGGGACAGGAAGAATGGGACCACCTACTTTGTAGGGTCTCTGAGGGAGGGGATGTGAGGGGCTGGATGGGGACTGCCAGCACAAACACCACATTTGGATGGAGAAGGAAGGTGGCTCGAGTAGATTGTCTCAAGGCTTCCACCCTTCCAGAGCTGCACCATTCCTGAAAGCTCATGGCCACATTTCTCAGTCTTGCTAGCCTGTGGATGAAGGAGGAGAATACTGTCATGTGCATGCACTGCTAAATCATACTGCTGATGGATTAAAATGTTTGAAGTTGTACATCCCAGAGGTTCTGTGCTTGAAAAATATTCCTGAAGGAGGCTCGCAGAGTTGGAGTAATGTGGTAACCTCAAATGATAGTGACCAAGGAAATGGCCAAATGAAAAATACTTGTGGGATGACCCTGTGGCACATGTGTGGAAACAAATGTCCCAAAGAGGAATGTGTTGAGAAGCTCCTCATGAGGGTCCATGCACACTCAGAACTGTAATGCTGAACTGCAGCCGTTGCCTTCACTGCCATGAGTAAGCACGTTAGAGAAGATCCAAGAAGACTTCAGAAAATAAAGGTACTACTGCTCCAAGCACTGGCCTGTCCCATGGCAGAAAACTTTATTTCAGAGAACTGAGATTAAGCACATGAATTACTTTGACTTCTTTGCAGAAGAATAAGATCAATTAATTACTGGATATGATACCACTAGAACTGCTGATTGGAAAAGGCTACATTTCTTTCTCATACCCTCTGCTGCTTAAGTAAGATATGACTCATGCCCCTGCAAAATACTCACTTCTATTTAAACCCACGATCTCCTCATTACTATAAAATTAATTAATCAGAAAACCTCCTTGTGGTAGGAGTATCAATGGCAGAATAATGGATTGCCTTGGGAAAGGTGATCAGATAAGCTTAAAACGTCAGGTGATGCAATAATAAGAAAAATAGGATCCAGAAACAGACACTTATATTTAGGAATATGTTTTCTCATAAAAAGGGACTGATTGTATCCAAAACCTGCTTAATACAGAGAAAATGGAGCAAGAAAGCACAGTATTATTCCGCTTAATACTGGGATTGAAGATTGTGTTCTAAAAAATAAAAATACCACCTGGAGTTAAAAGTTAATTCATCAAATTTTTCTCATCTATAATATGTGTTTGGGGCTTTTTGTCTCTCCAGAGTTTGAATGTACCGCTCTAGTGTTAACACTAACTCTTAATCTGATTTTATGTATGCTTAACTTTACACTCTATGAGTTCTCATTAAAACTCAAAATGTATAAATTTAAACACATGCTTAGCTCTTTACAGAATAATGGTTGCATATTGTGAAATGCATGATATATAATACATCTGAATTAAAATTACAACAGAATTCCCAGCTGGATTTTCCTGGTCACTTTTGTTATTTTAATACAGCTTTAAAGACTGTGCTACATGTTAAAATATTAGCTGGAATTTTAAAACAGAATCATGCCTGACAAAAATATCTTTGACATATGCAAGTAATTTTCCCATTGTGACATTAGGCATGAGTAACTTAAAGTTGTATGAAATGTATGTGAGAATTTATCCCAAAATTTCCCAAATTTTATTGATAAGCAGTTCATCAGGAATGCTCAGTGTATGGCATTTCAGATGCTTCTCAGCTTTGCCCTGGCAAGAAAGTCACAACATTCACCAGACTTTTTAAAAAAACCTGTCACTGATATTCCAGTAAATATCATAATTCTAATGAGCTTTTCTGCCAGTGAATTCATCTCCTGCATTGCCAATGGAAATAGAACCACAGAGACGTGAACGTCCTTGAAGCAAAACAAGTTAGAGGGAATGCACACAGCTAATTTCCAATATATACTCACCATCCCTAAATTAGAAACAGAGGAAGATGTCCCACCCTGGCTCCAAACAGAGCCATCAGACATGGACTTTGTGGCTATACGAGATATTTCAGAGCAGGGCATAGGAAATCTTGTAAACAATTATCTTAATGATCCACTTCTAGGGAAAATGCAACTTTCATATCTGTCTGTGCAGCCATTGCCCTGCACCATGGGAATGTCAGTCTTTTAATTTTTCTGTTTATCTAATATCAGTATGGATATTTCCATTTCTCAGTGAAGTGTACAACTCTGTTTTCTAATCCTGCCATGCTGTTGGCCTCAGTGATGAGAATCTCATTTACAGCAATGTCACATTATATCCCTCCTTTTCCTCACTTGAGTGTGTTAGGAGCCTGAGCAATGCAGAGTGGCTTCTGCTGCCTGCATTCATATTTGATGTCCTGATAGCAAGTAAAGAGTAAGATAAAATAATAGACCTTTGACACACCTACTCTACATCTGTATATTAGTTGCCATTTAAGCCAGTTTTGAATCCCCTTTGGTAAATTCCCAGAAGGACATGGAAAGAATGACAGATGCTGAAGTGCAGTTCGAGAGGGACCTGCCTCAGCCCTCTTGGCATGGAAAACTCCAATTTCAGATATCTCAAATTTGGCTTCAAGAATTAAATCATTCAGTGGGGAAAGAAAGGAGGCTGAAGATGGAAAAAATGAAAACAAGGCACTAGTTGGTCACAGGATCAAAGGAAAATTAATACTAAAGAAAGGATTAAAAATTAAGAGTGTTTGGGGAATATTGTTTTTGTGCAATATCCTTTGGCTATAAAGACAGAATTAGA
The DNA here is from genome assembly GCA_013401135.1 of Cettia cetti. Lineage (NCBI taxonomy): Eukaryota > Metazoa > Chordata > Aves > Passeriformes > Sylviidae > Cettia > Cettia cetti. Next base: position 11,407 of record VZUI01035235.1, on the reverse strand, counting down.
AAGATTTCATGGAATTTCAGGCCAGAAGGAGACCACTACGATCAGTTGCTCAGACTTTCACTCTGCTGTTAAGGATGGTGATGCAGCCAGCTTTGCTGTGAGGCATCCCCGGAGGGATGGCAGATGGAATGCTGAACCTGCGGCCTCTCGGCCAGCCACACTGAAGGCTGGAGGTGAAGCAGGCAAGGGCTCCCTCCCACCGTGTGTGCAGACCCTGCTTGGACACCTGTCTCCATGTGGGCATTTCCCCTTTGCCCACGGCTGCTCTCTTGGCTGCCACAACCTTCTCACCTGTGCCCATAGCTGTTGCTCACTCCCCTTGCCCATCTAGACAAAAAGTCAGAAACAAAACATTGCTTCACAAATCTTCTCCAAAAACCCACACCGGTTGACTGCTGCTTGCTCTTTTGAAAATCAAGGACAATCTGTGTGCTGTCAGGGGTGGGAGGCAGGTGGGGGGACACTACTCCATGGCAGCACAGATGGAAAAGGCACCTTCTTCTCATTTGATTTGCTTTACTTTGATTGTCTCATCTTGTAAGCGTGCACAAATCAGGACAGGACTTGTAGGTGCTACATTTTTCTGTGTAGTGTGTCAAGACCTAACCACAGCTGTGGTTTGGTCTGCAGGAATCACTGGTGGGATCTCTGGGGCTTCCCTTGCCTTGTCCCAGCTGTGTGCTTCTGCTGCCTGTGCTCTTGAAGCAGCACCTGCCATGGAAAGGGCTAAGGATTTCAGTGCTTTTTCAGCTCATCGTAATGTTTTGCACATTCCATTCAGCAGTGCAGTGAAGATTTTGATGAAGGAACCATGTAGCAATAACAGATTTTTTCTTCTATTTTACAACACATGCTAACAGCTGTTTACAAAGTAGTGATGGTGGAATGCAGTCCAGTGGGTATACTGACTATTCATTTATCCAGAGGGATTACACTGTGGTGAACAGCATTTGGACTTCAATTTAGCATGCATCCAGCCGAATTATGCGATTAGCTGATATGCAATAAACCAGAACAGAAACACATGCAGGCAAATGGTGCTGGATAAAGAGCATATAATTCTTATACAGGGTCTTATAATATTGTACAGGTGAATTATAAATACAGTTATAAGGAATTTCACTATCTTGCCATATAGCTATACTTGGTGCGCTGTGCACATAAAACTGTAACTATATGTGCAGAGCTGCACTGATTTCAGGTTCTTTATATTACTCATTAAATAATTTTATTTTGTTGTTTTACATGAAATAAAGCCACACTTCAAATGCTGGCACAAAGCAATGTTTTTACATCACTTAAAAGAGAATATAAGGCTTAAAAGGCAGTCTTTTATTAAAAAAAAAAAAAATTAAGAAATTTCCTCTCCCAGCAGAAACCTCGTGGTGATTTTTAAGAACAGAAGGAAGGAGGGCTTTGGTTATTGGTAGGAATTTTTACAGTTATGGGGTCACCCCTCTCTAGACCCTCTGGCAGTGCTGTCTTCTCCCCTGGATGGAGGAGGGGAGGAGACCCCACCTCCTTCCCCTGTCCTGCCACAAGGGAGCAGGGTGGTAAGAGCCCTAAGCAGAAATTTTGTCTCCAATCACCCCTAGAAAGTTGCTGATCGTGGGGAAGAGAGCAAATAGGGGAGGGAACCAAGCTGAGAGGTTTTTCATCCCACTGGAGGCTCCCGATTGTGGATTGTTCTTTGTACCATTGTGAGACTAACCACAGTCCTTACCCTGAGCCTGCTCCTCATGAGAAACCAAAGGATTGGCAGCTCTGTACTAAGGACCAGCTGTGGGCAGGAGCTGGGTACTGACACATCATGTGTATAAACACAGATAAAATGAAGTTGTAACTGAACAAACTGTGCACCCTAAAATGAGAGATGTTGCTTAATGACCATCATGCCTGCACACAGGAATAAGATCACTTCCATCCCTTTCCATCCAAGAGGGATCATGTTGTTACCTTTTCACCTTTATCACTTTGCTTGATATTAAGTGATTGATGCCCTGGCAAAGCTCAGAAGGAAAGAAGCCTTTCCTTGTTCTCTCGTTTCATAGGACACAAAGCATTGACCAGATTAAAGAAACATTGAACAGGCACTGGCATGGTGATTACTATTCATCCTCTGTGTGGTGTGAAGCCAGAGCCTTGTGGGAAATAGCATTTACAGAGGTAATTAAAACTATATGGGTGTATATGCCTAAGTAGGCCAAATCATGGCTGTAGGCAGTTTTTCCAAAATGGTGTAATAGAAAAGTTCTCAGCCTCAACATGAGGCTCAGATTATGCAGGGACAATGCCATGTGAACCCAAGTGTGCAAACAAACAGATTTAGGTGAAAAAAGCATAATTTGTACTAACAATACAATCAAAAAGATGTAAAAATAGTAGTTAAAAACATTATAATGCAAGTAATATATTTACAGTTATTATAATAATAAAAGATTGCTGAATAGCTTTCACTTTTTGAAGTGCTCTCCTTTCTCATAGATGAAAATAAGTTAGGAACTCTCCATCTCTGCCTTTCAACAGCTTAAAAATTGTAGGCTTTATATTAAAAAAAAAATAGTCTTGCAAATATTTCTCTAGTGTGTTTTTTAACTTGGATTGTGAATTTGCACCAATCCTTCAGAACAGCTGGAGGTCTGTAGTCCATTCTGTACATACCTGCATGTATTTATTTTTCCATATTTGCATTTTCTGGAGAATTTGGTAGATTTTGAAAATATTTTCATGTATTTTAAATACAGAAATGTGAAGAAAAGGAGACGAAAAATGTCTATAAATTACATGATATTCTAAAACCATGTTTCCAAATGCATTTATCTGAATTCAAGCTGTGACTTAATAGCTGTAGCTGTATCAACACTGTATCAGTTTACCATAGAAAGAAAATATATGAAATGAGACATAACCTACTAAGGTCACTTCAGGGGCTATCACCGAGCGGAAAATGAATGCTAATATTTTCAGATTTAACATGGGTAAGCTAGTCAGAACCAATAGTTTGGGGCTGAATTCTGAAATGCCCTCAGTGAAAGCAATGCAAGGGGGATGGTCAGTGAGATGGAATTATTAAAAGATAGGGTGGAGCCAAGCCCAGCCATATGGTGAATGCCATAACCGGGGCAGACCTGTCATGGCCAAGCAAGCTGGGAAAGCAGGCGAAAAGAAATCGTCCTGAAAGAACAACATGCATCCCGCCATGAAGAAATGAGGGCAGAGGGCTGTGGGCAACGCGTTGGCCAGTGACTGACACTTGCACTGATGAAAGACAACACTGGAAGTTGAGCCCCGGCTATGCAAAGTTGATTAGGGTAGATGGGACCCTTCATCATGCCTTAAAAAATCATCACAGCTCAAAACACTCACTTCCAATATGCCTAATAAAACCCTCGATCGTTCATGCAAGTTGAGTGAGTAACACATCTATCACCAAAATAGCTGCATAACTGGGTGCATCAGACATAGCTGTTCATAACATCCAGAGTCCTTTCTACCAACAAAAGATGCGAGGGTCTTGCTGGAACTTTGAGAGAAGCCTGAGACTTACTATAGACATTCCTCATTTTTTCTCAGTTGTGTATTTTTGTGAAAAAGACTATACGTTCAAAAGCATAAACATGTTTGTGTTTTGACAAGTAGTATAATCAACACAGCCATTACTAGATATTTAATCAACTATCAAAATTTCATCTCAGTCCTCAAATACTTTGTTAGTTGGATGACTCTCATGGGATAAATAACATTAGTAACATTTACTTCAGGTGCTTTCTAAACTGAACTCTCATGCAGCAAATATTACCTGCTCCAATGCTTCCCCAGTTTGCACTGGCACACTCTCCAGCACTCTCTGGAGCGACCTGCTGGTCACTAAGGTGCACCAATATTGCTGGATATGCCTGATCTGGTGTTGTTCGTTGTACCATTGTGAGACTAACCACAGTCCTTACCCTGAGCCTGCTCCTCACGAGAAACCAAAGGATTGGCAGCTCTGTACTTGTTTCTTGTGTCCATGTGGCACTCATGCACCAATGTGGTCTAGTTCAGAGCTGGCTTGTCTAGTGCTGGTCCTGATCTTTGCAGCAGTCCATGGTATGATACAGCCGTTGCATTTTTATCTGCATACTTTTGTCAATAATCAGATTTGCGTGAGGTTTTAAAAATTCAAAAGTAACTCTCGTCAAATTTTGGTACTTCTATGAGCCTCTGAAAAGAAAAACTTACTCTGTGCTAGGAAGATGTTGAGTAAAGTGTTGTTTTGGTACTGATCAAATGAGTGTATCTCTGCAGTTAGAGTACAGCAATAAGAAGAAAAATCAGTCAATTAAGCCCAGGAATGTTGTTAGGCAACATTCATATTTTCTCTGTGCTCTTGGGCTGTCTTCCACCTAGTTGACACTACAGCTACTGGCCCCATGCATGAGCATCACCTTTCTTACATGCACAGTACACATTCTCACACCTATAGTCACTGAGGTTTATCAGGTTTCTGCTTTGATATGATACAAATCAAGCTGTCATGTTCATACAAGCAAATTATATGTAACTAGCACTCTTCTTTGGTTTTTGAGCAAACCAGCACAAAATAGGTTGCACTTGTATTAATAAATTCTCTTCTGCACAGGGTTATTATATCCAAAAATATACCCAGAAATCGTTTCTGGCCACAATAGCTGCTAAACCATGCCCAGAACCTGTTTGAAAGAGTTCTTATTGGCCTGGGCCAAAGTTCTTCTGGGGACAATTTAATTGTACAGCTGATGGAACACCATAGCTGGAAAAAGTCCCAGGCATTATTTAGTTTCCTGGTATGGGTACAATTAGCCTGACCAGACAGTGACCTACGAAAAAACCTAGAGTTTTAAAAATAAAACCTCTGGAAAAAAAAAATTCTGGTTAATTCTGATATTTTTTTCTTTGCACCTTTGTGTATTGTTTGTCATTTTGTAAACATTCACTTAGATCAGTTTCTTTGCAAATGCTAGAATGTTGAAAAGCTCTTTTGCTGAAATAGAAACACTATTCACCCATTCCTTTTTGTCTGATTTTCTATGAACTAGAAACCTTTACAAGGTTTTGCTTTAAAAATTAATTTCTCTCTTAGTTTTTCTAGAGAAAATATACTGCTTTTCAGGTGGGAAACTTAAAGAAGGATTACATCTCTGTTAGGTTTTAATTTTTCTAGGAATAATCCATCCAGTACAGCTCAACATCTGTAAGCCTCAAGAGCAAGCTGTCATACTTCAGACAAGAACAGAGAAGTGAAGGAATTTTCTAAGAAGGCAGATATAATTTTATGGCAGTGAATTGCTACCCTATGAACACTGAGGAATTGTGGCGTTCCACTTCTCATTATGTATGCCCACAAGAGAAATATTAAACTAGACTTTTCTTTGACTGTTGCCTTCGTTCTCTCTTTCTCTTGTACATACTTATAAAATAAAGATCAAACTTCCTTGAATTCTTTTTATCTGCTTTGAAGTCTAAGGAAAACTTTTTTGGAAATTCTATTTTCATCTCTGTGAATTTATTCTCTAATGCTTCTAACTTGTCAAATATGGACTGTGCTGTTCAAGGAGCGTTAAGAAAAAAAGCCCATCTTTGAATCTACATGCACGGACAATCATTCTCACAATTCATGAAAGCCCTCAAAAACGTGGAGCCACAATATACTCTTCTATAACCATTTCTTTTGGAATGTTCTGAGGCATGCCTGCTAGATTCTTTGGAGGGGGAAAAAAAACCCAGTGTCTTTTTTTCTTCTTTTTGCCCAGTAAATTACTTTGAGTAGGTAAAAGAAGCACATCCTACAGCTTTGGAGATCTCTTTTAATAAAGAGAAAAAAGAAAAATTATTTCTTTATTTTTTTCTGTCAGAACTCAATTTTTGCCTAAAGAGTTGTAACAGGAGGGCATATTGCATTTTTAGAAGGTTTAAAAGTATCCAAGCCAGCGCTATTGCTCAAAGGTGGGATGACAGACACTCTTTTTCCTTGGGGAGGTGCAGGGGGTGTCGAGCAGGAGTCCCTTGGGTTAACAGAAAGAAGCCTGAATCTCTGACTTCTTGAAGAAGCACAGAAGAGATCTCTTCTGTAGGGGAACAACATACCTGTAGGGGATGTTATCCTATTCCAGTAAAGCAGACCATGTGAGGGCAGTCCCCAGGCAATGCCTTAATGAATCTAGAAACCTCTAATTAGTAGCCATGCATGCATCTCCTGCCCTGGAGGGCTTGGTCCCACAGGCCCACGTGCAACTGAGCCTGCCTAGGCCGTGCAGGGAGCTGCAGTCTGGCCCCTTGGGGCCACACCTGGGCATCTCAGACTGGCCCCATGACATGGGTCTGTGTCCCACTGCTGAGATGCAGCCCCATCCTTGTGGCTGCCACAGTAAATCTTCCTCCTCACTTTTGCCCACAAAACTAACGTTGCTTTCATATTTTCCCAAGCACCTGAACCCAGCTCATCCCAGACAACACAGGGCTTCTCAGCCCATCTCCTTGGACCTACTTGGCGGCCAAAATAAACCATCTAACCATCGAACCATCTTCTCATCTGTTTGTTGCTTTAGGCCAGTTGGGGCCTTTGAAGGAAAGTCAAGACATGGGCAACCAAAACTTCGTTTCATTTGAAGAATGAAAAACAATCTGATGATCCTGGTGGAATCATGGGAGATGTGCTGCATTTACAGCTAAGCAGTACTGGGGGAAGCTTGTTGCCTGGAAAAGCAATGGAAGGGGCAGTGCTGCTCTCTGAAGATGTCCACTCAGCTCCCACTTCATGTGTCTTCAAGGCACATTTTTCCTTTGCAATTGATGGTCTGAAAAAAAGTTATCAATTGTTCCTAAAGATGGATGACACCCTGTTTAAAATCTTCTTGGGTCTGAAATGAATATGCACTGATCTGGGACAGTCTCTATTCTAAAATACTGTTGTAGAAGTTGAATAGATATTACAGCCGTAAGAATTTCCAGAATAGCCATATTTCTACTTTGCAAATGTACATATCTAATGATGGATGTGTATAAACACACACATCCTGTTCAGATCACATCAAAAGGCTGAAAATGACAGGCTTTACATGGCTTAAGCGACAGGTTTTATGAGGCAAAGTAGCTAACTGGGAGATCTGAAAAAGCATTGTGTGGGTATGTTTTTGACAGGAAATAAAAACAAACATAGAAGGCTGCAGGTAATGAAGAGCTTATTGCAATACTTCAATTCTCTTGCACCTATTACATTTCAGTTTGATGCAGTAAAAGATTTTGCTCATCCTAAACTAGTGATCAGCAAGAAGGAGGTGTCTTTTCCCCACCCTTTGAAGCAGGGGGTGATTGTTTTAAAATATTAGGATGTCGCCCTAATACAGGGCAACAATAGGGGTCTAAACTTGGCCACCATCCAAGATATGTCAGGAGCTTAGGTCGTCATTTTCAGAATGAAAAGAACACACCCAAATATTTGAAAAGAACATATTCTTCCAGCCGTGCTGACAAAGGAAAACTCAGAGCTGACAGTACAATATTACAATTTTCTTTTAAAATCAAAGAGGTTGTGATTTTATTTTATTTTATTTTATTTTATTTTATTTTATTTTAGTTTAGTTTAGTTTAGTTTAGTTTGGTTTGGTTTGGTTTTTGGTTTTTTTCCCCCTTGTCTTTTTTCCCATGGAAGAATTAGAACATGTTCAATCAGAATATGCAATGTCTCTGGCAAACAGGAAAATTCCTTAGGAATGTAAATTAAGATTAAAACAAGTGAAGAAGGGGGCAACTCACAGCAGTGCGTAGACACTACCTCTTGTATGGCTTTACTCTTGTGTGTTTTGATTGCCTGTGTGAGTTTTGCAACTTGTATATTATTGTTTATCAAAGAGAAATCAATGAGAAGAGAGATTAGAGGGGAGGAAGAAAAGAAAAGAAAAAAGGAGAGGAGGAGGAATCTTATGCATATGTGAAGCCAAGGGATATTGCCTTTCAGGGTTCATGCACTGTTATCTTTAATTTTTATGGTATTTGAAAAGAATGGTAATGAGTATCAGAGTTAAAATGCAACGACTGATGATTTCAGTGAAAATACATTGCCCAGAATCAGCTAAGGCAATGGCCCCAAGGCTTTTCTAGACCAGTGAACCACCTTTAACCCTCAGCTGCCATGTGCCCTTTGAGGAACATACCAGGGCATTTTTCAAAGAAAGGCCCAGAGCAAATGTGCAAATTGCACTTAGCTGAAAACTTCCTCCTGGCTAATCAGGACAACTATATTGAAAATAACAGCATGGCATGTTTGGACACAATGTAAGTTGGTATATTTTTCTGTTTATTATCCAAGGCTTTTGGGCTATCACAGAGCCATGGGGTACAGTTTGTGGACCACTGAGCTATGGAACCAGTCCTCATTAAAGAATACTTTCCAGGGATTGTTCATGCTGCAGGGTAACTTCCATACATTAAGAGTCCTCTTGGTAGCAAAATACAAAATAAGAAATTTTAAAAGACTGGACTGCTGTGAGGTGATTTGCTTTTGCATTTTGGGCTAGTTCAGCTGACAATGACAAGCAAGTTTGCTGCTCTTTACTATTACTTAATTTGGAACCTGGAAAGCTGATTCTTTCTGGATTCTGCTTATAAAACTAATACTCCTAAAACATGCTTGATCTTGTAGCAAGGGTGAAGATGGTTTTGGTGATTTTGGTGATCAGCAAAAAACCCCAAACCACCTCTCTAGCAAGAGAGGTTGTGGAGTCTCCCCCACTGGAGATATACAAGAACTGTCTTGTATAGGATGCAATCCTGTGCCATGTGCTCTGGGATGACCCTGCTTAAGCAGGGAGGTTGGACCAGATGACCCACTGTGGCCCCTTACAACCATATCTGTTCTGTGATTCCATGATTTTTTAAGCTTAACACAAGAAATAGACCAGATTGCAAAGCTGGGTTGAAACTTCTAATATCTACTTATACCTACCTCTTATACCTACTCATTTTCTGGCAAGTATTTGAGGGGTGTTTGCTTACAAAAAATCAGATTTGTTTTTATGTGTGTTCAATAACCATCTATTATCATTTAATATGACAAGTCAGGATGTGCTAAAATGCCTGCTTACCTTGGTAGATATAGAGGAGTTCTTTCTATCTGATGATAATAATATATAACATTATCTAACTCTAATGAGGGTGAAAACAAAGAGAAATGCAGGAATGGATTAGGAGTGTTGAAAATGAAGATAATAAACCTACAAATTTGGTGGGCATAGTAATGCAAAGCATTAAGAAACTGGCTTACAGTCTGTAGTACCAGTTTGCTTTTGCTGACCTGACATACTGGCTGTTCATGGACCACTTAATATAATGACAATGTTGACCTGAGATCCTTCCTGTGAGGCACAAGAATGAAAGTAGAACAGCCTTCCCAAGGACTTTCCTTAATTTTGTGCATTCATCAGAAGCCAAACATTTTGTGAGGTATTGATTTGTGTTCCTCCTTTTCTTGATCCTTAATGATATAATACCATGTAAAACATTTTAAAGAAAATGTTGTAATCTTATATGAGAACAAACTGTTCTGTCAATAAGTGTACCACAAAACCAACTCACCCTTAACATGACGGCAATTTCTTCAGTGACATTTACGAGCTCATTGAAAGAACAGTAGCAATTTTATTCATTGTTTGGAGCTTATACCCAATGTATAATGAAAGTGTTATGAAAATTAGAAGTTGCGTATAACACAACTCTTTTGTAGTGTAAATAACACAACCATATAAATTATACACATACTAGAATTATATTAAACACGTACACATTATATGTAAAGCAGAATAGACCTTTTACCAAACTAAGCTGTATTTTAATTAGGAGAGTGGTAACAAGCCTTTAAAATCAGCCAACACTGTATTTTGGTTTTAACTCAGAAATTCTGGGGCTTTATGAATTCATGACAGACCCTTAGGGATACATTTTCAAAGCATAGCACAGGATTTTAGCCATGCAAATCCCATTAAAATCAGTGGGAGACATGTGGCTAAAACCCACGCAAGGCTTTGGAAGCAACATGCCCCTTAATGTTATCTAGACAGTGTTTTGGCCTGTGAATTTCCTTGCTTCCAATTTTTACAACTGAATTCAAAAGGAAATAAAATTTGCCATGGGGATGTGGGAATTTTAACAGGATGCAGATTCTTTTAGTTCAGAGACATAGTTCTGATCTAACAACTATATTACCACATGGTAAAGGTAGTTTTGATCTGTGCTTTACATGCTCTGTCTCTACCCAGCTATTTTGACCTGCATTTTTACTATGCAACAATGTAGACAACTGATTTTGCAAATAAAAATATTGTAGTGCTCTGCAGATCATAATTCCTCTTAACAGAGTCTTTGAACTGAGTAAACAATGAAGTTCCTTTTGGAGTGATGATTGCATTTGACTTGAGGCCTGTGGTACCCTGAGCAATGTAACATCTGCTGCTAGGCATTTCAGCAAGACCCAAATGCACTATAAAAGTCAGGTACTCCCCAGTAAGAGTAGTAGCTGGTCAGCATGAGCTTTAAACAGGTGGGTCTTCCCTGCTTACCTGAGTTATAGGAACACTGTGGTGATCTGCAGAGACGGGTAGGGATGAGCTCAGGAACACATTTTGCTGTTACGTGAGAAGAACGTCAGTCTCTGAAGCAGATAGAGAAATGAGGCACTCTCTAGACTGCACATCTACCACCAGACATTAAATATGGAAGTAAAAAATATTGTGTCTGAGGTGTTTACTCAGAGAAGTGCAAGGTCCTTTAGTCAAACTCAGCTCGCAGTCAGTGAAGCAGAAACTCCAGATTTGGAAGGCCGGTTGATATTGAGAGGGATGGGGAAAACCTGGATGCACAAGAAATGTGCATAGGCACACACAACAGAACAAGGGCATTCTGAATGGTGGACCTGCTTATCTTATGTACGGCAGGTAAAAGCACATGCAAAATTTGAGTCGTGGGAAGAAACATTACTTGATGCTGTGACTTTTGAGACCTGTAAGTCCCGATGTCTTGAAGAAAGTTAATGTCAAAGAATTTGGAATTATCTCTCCACACTTTTTCCACCTACAAAAGGAGTCACAATCTCAGTTAAAAGCTGGCGATTTTACAGGACTTCTGTAAAGGGACGAGCAAGATTTCTGGTGCTGCAGGGCACCCTGGCTGTGGGAGGCGATGCTTGTGCGGTTCGGGGTGTGAGGCTGGCATGGGCCTGGCCGGGCGGGGCCGGGCAGGGCAGGGCAAGGCCGGGCGGGGCCGGGCAGGGCAGGGCAAGGCCGGGCAGGGTAAGGCCGGGCAGGGCAGGGCAAGGCCGGGCAGGGCCGGGCAGGGCAGGGCAAGGCCGGGCAGGGCCGGGCAGGGCAGGGTAAGGCCGGGCAGGGCCGGGCAGGGC
>VZUI01035232.1:0-72275 GCA_013401135.1 Cettia cetti | reverse complement strand
GAGAGGGGGAGAGGTGTTTCTTTTATATTCATTTGAAATTATTAATTATATCAGCACTTGCTCTTTTCTTGGTAACATCAAACATACGTTACAATGTTTTACAGGAAGAGTCATCCCAGAAAATTACCATTCTATGCATTATCCGATTTTTAAAAATTGGCACGGTTGTGAATATTAATGAAAGAGGGTTGCCAAGAAAATACAAGTACTTCAATAAGTATATTCTTTAATTTTTAGGGGATATGTAAATAATGATTTTGAGAAACTAAGAATACTTTCTGCTTTGTTCATATATTGATAGTATACTTCTCTTTGCTCTTTCAGTAATTAAATCTTATGACATTCCAGAAAACATAAATCCTGCTGAGATGTTTAGGTTTGGTTCAAACTATTGATGTGCAAACAAAATTTTATTAAAAAAAAAAATACACCCAGAATCATAAGCTGTTTTGCTTTTACCTTTGAAAGAAAATTGAATGGTAAAGTAGTATGGCCTACTGAAACTGTTCTAGCCTTGTTGTTAACTAGAACCTCCTTTTGAAATTCATTGCCTTCAATTACATTTTTAAAAGAATTTTAATTATGTGCCTGAAAAGAATAAAGATGCTTCAGGCTCCATTTGTTTATCGTGGAAGGCCTAAAAAAATGAGGACAGAGCTTCCCAGCTCATGCAGGGGTTGCAGAGAGAGAGAGATGACTTTTAATTCGACAAGTTCAGAGAGATTTCTTAGTTTGACGCGCACAGCAGGGGGTCTTTGAGTGCCTGGCAATACTTCAGCATTCTGAGCTTTGAAAGTCTTTCCCTGCAGCAGAAATTGTATCAAAAGCCAGTGATAATATTCCCTGCAAGGTAAAGGACCCTATTGAAGATTTCTAGAGCTGTTTATTTATTCATCACAGTTTTTTCTTTTAGGACGTATAAGACGTATAGGTAAAAATTCACACAGACGCTAAGAAAATGAAATAAATAAAAAAAGTAAATGGGGATCTTTCATTAATCCTTCAATTTTCCCTTAAGTTTTCTGTAGGCTATGTTCACCTATAAAATTTCCTGTCATTCCCTGCCATGTATTCTGCATGCAATCTTCAAATCTCAGCTTTTCCTCATTTTTATCAGAATTATAATTTTGTCTGCCTTCTACCACCAGCTGAGCACATAAGATGTTTATGGCCATTTCTTTCCACTAAACCGTTAAAGTGATTGATTATTTTATGGAAGAACATTCGATTTCATAGGGGTCTTTTAAATCTTATTTTTAAAGAAGATTTCAGATAGCTATTTCAAAGCCAAGATTAAAGTGTCATTTATATTCCAGAGATCAGACTTTAAATGTTTTGACATTACACTTATTTGAAAAGTATACACATATGTTTTTATTTCTGGTTTTGTTTTGTTTTGTTTCTGCAGCAGAGTTGGGACTGTGAGACTACACCAGCCTTTCCCTTGTGTAATGTCAATGTCGGCTATCACTTTGGCAGAATCACCCAGCTCAGTGAAGACAGAAAACCCCTCCTTTCCTCCTGTTTTTTCATCTGCTGGTGGCATTCCAAGTGACCTTCCCTTATAAATATTGGTGAGTGACCACATGGGGAAAGCAGTTCCTTCATGCAAAGAGACTTGTTTCAAAAAGCTGTGTTGATCTGAGTGGTATCTATTGTCTCAAAGTTTCAGGAAACCCCACATATGCAGGTGTTGCTTGTGGGATTTTTTCACCTCTTTAAATAGTAACTTGAGTTATTAAACATCACTTATTTCTCTAGACTTATAAGCATTTATGGAACATTACCATGTGCTAACCACTCAAACTATAAGAATCAGCTTTTCAAAATACTGTTTCACAGAGAGAAATATTTCCTGAGAGCACACAAGATTTTTCTTCTCTTCCTGTTACTTTCTCATGGCTAAGCGGTCTGGAATGCTATAAACTTATCATAACACACCAAATATGGCAAGATGAAAGTTTCTCAAGTGTAAGAATTAAGGAAGATAATTAGAGGCTTTATACTGGGATCTTTCTGGTTTGGGAAGTATGCCTAGAGTGAAATCACAGCACTGCAGAAATTCTGATACCTTCAGGGCAGTCCAGGGATGATGTCGTAACTTTAGTAGTTCCATAAAGCTAAGTTACACAGTTCAGTACTGAAAAAACTTTTCAGGTCATTTGAGGCTATCACAGCAGATTTACCCTGCTTGAGATTAAGAGATTTTCAGTCTTAAAACCAGATGTGTAGATAGTGAAATAGTCACCCATGGCTCAGGAATATTTACAGTATCATAAAATATAATAGTATAAAGTACAGGAACAGATACAAAAAATATTTAACCTTGCTTGGAATAGTTTGGAAGCTGTAAATAAGTGCAGGATCTAAGACTGCAAATTATTGAAGTGTTGGTTACACATATTGCAACTAAGACATGGACAAGAAAAGTCACTTAGCCGTCATTCAGTGTTAATTATTTAATGCAATTATCTCCTATTCAGACAACAGTAATGTATCATTTATGACTATATGATAAGTAATGTTATTTTTTTTTAACCATATGGGTACTTGAAGTATGTCAATTTAAAGGACCAGAGCATCTTCAAAAGAAATATTAATTGAAATATTATGGCATCAGCCTAATAAAATAATGCCTTTTGATTAATGGAACATTTTCAGGAAAAGGAAAGGCTAGCTTACCTGCTATATCTCTCTGCTTAAAGAGTGAACAGTGGCACTATTTATAAGTCCCTCAGGTTTGTGTTAGAATTGTCACTAATTTCTGTGACTACTTGTAATCAGAGGACAGAATGAAGAAAAAGAAGAGCGGAAGAAATTAGTAGAATTACATAAATACGTATGCTATGTCAATGTTCTTTCTTTGTTTCTGTATCAATTATGTGATGGAGTTGTGACTACTTAGTAATTTGGAGGTTTGGATCTGGGTTCAGGTACACAGGGAAATCAGTATCAGTATTGGTTTTGAGGATTTGTGTGGATCTCTTAGAACTGAAGTAGGTCTTCAGCCTTGGATGGGATCAGTGAAATAACAGTTTCAAAAAAAGAAAAAAAAGAAATGTATGAATACACTTTCAGCAGCTTTCGTCTAGTAGCATTGTGAGACTCAAACCCACATACTGTAATTCATTTCAGTTGGGTATGATGGTAAGGTTGTGTACAATTGAAACTGTGAACCAATGAGAGCATTCATCTTTTGAGAAAGGCCTTCTTTAACTGTGTTTCCATTTTAAACTTCTCTGTCAACTCATATTTTATATCTTTATGGGATATGGGTTTTATCTATTTGCAGTAGCTTTATGGAATAACTTGCTGTTTGATCATACTATGATATTTTGCATATGTAGCTACTTCTTTTAAAATGGACAGGACAGAACTATACACCATCCAACAATTAAGGACCCTGATTTTCTTCTTCTTTCCATGCCAGATTCCAAGTATGGGCATACAGTTTACAGCTCATTATTTTAAGTTATAATGACATTTTTGAAATCTTGCAAGAGCAGCTGGTATACTAATAACAGGTAATTGGGTGATCATAAGTTCTGTAGGTACCACAGCAACTGCTTTATCCTCACTAAGAGAGTGAAGCAGCTTTTTAGAAGCTAGGATGTTACCAGAAAGGATCAAATATAATCATTACCATTTTTCAGTACTTAACATATCTGTTAGATAAAAAAAAAGTGGCCTTTCTACTTTTGACTACATCCATGTTAGAAAGAAGTGACCAAGGATGCCAATACCTTGTAATATTTTATTTTCTTGTTTTAATTTCTTTTTTATACAACCATGTGCTTCAGTGTGATCTACCAGATGGTTCTAGATTCAGTAATTTGCTGTCTCTATTGCATTTTGCACATATTTGATATTTTGTTCAAATTTGACATTTTACAAAGGGTAAAGGAGCTTAATTAAAAAAAGAAGAGAGACATACATTGATAAATATGTTATATCTCGTATAAGTATAAATATATGTGAAGAAAGCGGGGTTAAACACATTTTGGTTTTAACCTATTGTGTTAAAGTGGGGTTAATCCACCTCTGATTATTTTATAATTTTTTCTTAAAACTTCAGCAGTTTATGAGGAGTTTAGTTAAAAATCCAGTGTATATTTGAACGCAGAACTTTTAAAGGCAAGTTTACCCCTTTGAAGCCTGTAGCTCTGAACCTTTGTGAAGATACTTCCATGCAACTAGGTTCAAATATCCATTCAATGTGCACAGTGCATTAACTTCCAGAAATATAAACTGTTTTTACTCTTAAATAGTATTGCTCTCCTGTAAGTATATGACTTTGCTGTAAAACAATGCACATTTTTCTTTCAATTTATATGGGGGTTTTTTGTTGTTGTTTTGTTATGTTGGGTTGTTGTTTTTTTTTTTCTTGTATCTAAATTCTTAGGAATCTGATGAAACTGGGATCACAGAGAAGTTGAGTAGTCTGCCAACTAGCAGAAAATGATGCTTAAGGAGGTAGAACTAATAAAGCCAGCTCTCCTCTGGAAATCTTATTTTCTTTGTGCTCTAAGGTCACCATCTTCAACTGCAACCCTCATTTCCCTATTCCCCTTATTACCCTCTTTGCCTGAGAAACAATAGAGCTGTGCTTAGTCTGCAGCTCCCTGAATGCTGAGTAGCCCAGCCATCTCCTATCCACACTCCTGTCCCTGGGGATATTAATTTAGATCTCCATCCTTGAAACTTGTAAGGGTCTTAATTATCTTTAAGACTTCCTTTTTTCTCCAATTTGCTGAACACTTGACAATCACCCAGCTAAAAAATAGCTAAGTGAAGGGAGATAGGACATATATACGGACTACAGGTTTAGCCTTAGGTAAGGCCTACATATGCAGACTCTTAAAAAGATGCAAGAAATTGCTGGATCCCCATGCTGAGATTGGGATTAAGACAGCTCAATTAAAAAAAAAAAAGTTTCCACTAATGTTTGGGTTTTCTAAATTATATAGCAAGTTTTTGTGAACAATACTGTGATTCTTATTTCCTTTTTAGATATTTTGTTTGATCAAATAGCAGATAAAACAAAATGATTCTCTCTGTCCAAGTTTTTTAAATTAAAAAAATAGGTTAAAGTGAATTACTGAGGTTTACTTGAGATTTTACAGTGATTATTTAGCTGGGTTGTCCCAAATGCTTGCATGCAAGTCTAATTAACCAATAAGAATTGAGATAATGTTAATGATTATTTACATTAAATGTTCAGAGATGAAAGAAATTAATAAATAATTGAGTCATAAAATATAAGTATAAAATCACAAAAAGACTGGTAAATGCTTGAATATCTGCAATTCCTCAGATGTGTCATAAAAATTAATTTTAGCACATTGCTAACAAAATAGAAGAAATTATATGCACACATGAAAATCATGAACATAAGTTATTTCTTTTCTAAGGTAAATATAATTTTGATTGTATGCTTTGAGTACAAGCAAAACTTTAAAATCTGAATGGTGTTGTTATTTTCTCTATGAAAGTATGAGGAAATCTAAGTTTACTCCTGTGTAAAGGAAGTAAATCAGAAGGCTCTGAAGAGATGCCAAAAGCCTTTTGAGTGACAGTATTTAGGAAGCACAAGCTATTCATGTGGTAATACTTTTCAGGTAATTCAGTAGCTGTCTGATCTGCTATTCAAACATCCAGGTCAAAGTTATTATGCATATATTCCTCTTACTTGGTTACAGTTACACAGCGAAGTTAAAATAAAGTCATTGTTATTCAGATTTTTTTTGCAAGAAGAGGGAAGAAAATATTTCATTAATTTGTTTTCTGTTGTTTCTTTTTGCATTCTATATTAGGTCAACAGAAATTGATTCTTATTTGTATTTTTGTTCAGACCAGATGCATTTTTAACTAAAGATTTGTACTTACAAAACTGTGAATTTTATGATTTTATGGTGACTTTAGTAAGAGACTCCTGTATGAGTATTGCAGAGAATGATGACATCACTTGGGTTTCAAGCATCTGCTACTTGGACTGTCACCAACCTCTCTATTAAGTGCTGGGAACTAAGTGACAAGTTTCAGCATAAAATGCTAAAAAGAGTTGTGCCCTAAGTGTGGGGATAAAAGATGTGTCAGAAATCTCAGTTTTGGACCAAGAGGAATCTGACTAAAGTAGAGTAAATGTGAGAAGATTCACAAGGTTGAGGGTGCCCACATGAATAATTAAAGCTCTAGCTCAGTTGCCTTTGATAGCCTTAGAATTCTGTCTGTGCTATGTCAGTCTGTGTGTCTCTAGTGGCAGGCATTGGCTGTCCCACCATGGGGATCATAAGGGAATCAAGCTCCTGAACAAGTTCCATTTAGACACACAGTCTAGACACTGCACTTAAAGAAGTCTCCTCTGTTCATCACTAATGTTGAGAAACTTTAGAAAATGAAAGGGAATAGAAGGATCAGAGGGAACACAACTGCAACCTTGTGGTTACTGCAGTCTCCATAGAGAAGAATGGAGAGGTCCCAGTGTCAGTTTTAAGGACTGCTCATGCATTCTTTACTGAATAGTCATTGGAAAAAGACCTTTCAACTTTAGAGATTGACTTTTGTGACAGAGAAAATGTTGACTTAAGGAAGGTTACCTAAAACTCACATAAAATACAATTAAGATTTTATTTGGTTTTGTGTGGTATAGATACAAACCTTTGGAAGCAAATACACTTTTTAGACTTTTTTTTTTTTTTTTTTTTTTTTTTTTTTTTTACTGGTAAGGAAAAAGAATATATTCTATATCCTACAGTGCACTTTTCTTCAGATGAATCCAGGGATTCATGTCAGGGACATGAATCATTCAATTAGGGCTTTTTTCTTCAGTATTCAATGTCTTTCTGTCAGTTATACAGCTTTTCTATTCATGCTTTTCTGTTTGCTTCGCAAAATTATGATTAAAAGACATTCTGGACCCTTGACTGTGGAAGACTTAGTTAAAGAAACTTTACGTGGACATTATCAAAGTGGTCTGGCAATAGTCAGATTTGCTGTGAAGTAATTTCTGTGACTCTTTAGTGTAAATGATATTCTGATTTTGCATGCATGCTGGTTATACATACCAAAACACAAAAAACCCTAAACAAATAGATTGCGATTAGTAGGTAAAAAGGAGGAATTTAAGGCCAAGTAGGATTTTTTCAGTACTAGTGGTTGCTTTTATTCTTGATAATTTCTGATTGACATAGCCATTGCATTACTGTTAAAGCAAAATGAATGGAACATCAGTTCACACTTGCACTTTTGAATCATCAGTGAGCTGTGACCAACTGACAGCAACCAGCAACCAAACTGAAGGTTTGCCAGCCAGCTACATCTACATTAATGAGTATCTTTTACAGTTAAATATTCAAGCAGCCTAAAGCAGACAAGAGATGAAGATACTTTAAAAGAACTATATTTTTCTTTTAGTGTCCCACCTCAGCCACTTGCAAGGTTTTAATGGTTTACAGTTTTATTGATCTCTGTCTCTTTTAGTCTAAAACACAATTGTGCTACCACATTTTTCAGTCCTAGCTCAGGAACCGAATATAAGATGTGCTAAGGCAACATTAGCACTTAGAGACATAAATGACTAAATCATCAAGGTCTTCTTCTCTTATGTGTCCACAGCAATATAAGCTAACAAATTTTACCCCAGTAATTTAAATCATGAATCTAGGTATATCTGGAAATCTGATTTGCCCTCAATCTGCCTCAATTCTCTATTCTGCTAGTGCTAGATTTCTCTTATTTCCAATACAATCCAGTTTGTGGGCCAGTTTAAAAGGCATATTCAGATAGACACAATAGGAGCCAGATTCTGTCTTCATAGCTGAGTGATAGGACAAGGGCTAATGGTTTTAGACTTTAAGAGGTTAGGTTTAGATTAGCTATTAGGATGCAATTCTTTCCTGTGAGGGTGGTGAGGCACTGGAACAGGTTGCCCAAAGAAGTTATGAACTCCACATCCTTGGAGATGTTCAAGGCCAGGCTGGATTGAGCTCTGGGTATCCTGGTCTAGTGGGAAGTGTCCCTGCTCATGTCAGGGGGGTTTGAACAAGATGATCTTTAAGGTCCCTTTCAATCCAAATTTATTTCTCTAGTTTAGGAAAATAAAGAAAATGGCTGTTTTCATCTCAGTTAATTTTTAAATATACTCACATGCCAGGCACATAAAATTTCAAAATTCATTCATACTAGAGATCTTTATTATATTAGCCAAGAAAACTCATCCTTTGGCTGATGGGGTCTAATTAGAACCATATGAGGTTATAGACATATTTTATGCTTTATTATTTTCTTATGCCAATATTAATAGTGATTTTTAATACATAATTGATTTCCATGTCAGCATGAAATTCTGAAATTAAATGTACATATCATCAATTAAAAAGACAACAGTAGAGAAATTAAATAGATAATTTTATGTCTTCAGGGCTAAATGAACAATCAGTCTGGTTTAAAATTTTAGAACCTGCATATAGCAAATTTGAACATGATTTTGAACACTGAGGAACCTATGCTTTGTTTTCAGATTTGAAAATTCACCTAGCTCTGCAAAAAGTCTCAAAACCATTGTTAAGTTTTTGCCTCAGATGATCCATTAGTGTAGGTTACATTCACAGCAAATGAAGGTCCCAGTCTTGAAGCTACCCTAATTCCTTAAAAACTTCCATGCAGGCAAAGTAGTTTTCAACTTGCAGGTGGTTTATAAAGGCAAGGCCTTTGTTCTGTTGAGAAGTGCCCTTACTGCATTAGGGCAGAGCTGTACCAGGGGAATACTGAGGTCAAACTAGCTTCAGGCATTGATAAATGCTAAGTTACCAGCAGCTGAACACTTGGAGGATGTATTTTCCCATCCAAGTGTTTCTTTACTTTCTAACAGGAGAGAAACTGGATTCAAGTAAATGCACGTCTTTTTTTCCAATTGAAAAATAAAAAAATTAAAAAATAGAAAGGCCCACCAAAAAAAAAAATCTTTCTCTGAAAAACTCCATAAATGTTTTATTTAACTGACAAGTTCTAACTGTTTCCTTTAAAAAAGAAATTAGCTGCTAATATCCTGGGAAATATTTGTGTTAAAGGTCATATTAAACAAAAGTCAAATCTAGACTATCTGAGAAGTCTGGAGAAGGTGTTTAATGCAAATTTTTGGTTGAAAAAAGATGTGTGTCACTGCAGGTCATCTCTGAATATTCTTGTTGGGGTTTCTCTGTTGGATATGCAATCTCAGCTAAATGTTTTGAAGAGGAGGAATCAAATAAATTGCCCTATTTTGGGTCTTTCTCATCTGTATACAGTTGTGCAGCTCTAGTAGACCTGAAAATTGCCCAGGGACAAACTTAAAAAATAGAGTGCTTTTGAGGCAGAAAATTGCTTTTCTGCAACATGGTCTAAGGGACAGGATGTGACAGGAGGACAAGGAGTTGTCACTATGTAGTGATATGGTAAGGCATATCTTACATAACAAAAAGAATCATTTGTCTCGTTTTTTCTTTTATTTTAAACTACAAGAGATTTAATTGAAACAGTTGGAGGTATCACCCTTAAACCAAGAACAAGCCATTATAATTTACAATTAAAGCTGAAAGTTCCTCCCTTAACCCACTTGTAATAGCTATTCATTGTGGAGTGCATGTGGGACAGATGCCTGTCCACTTTTTCAGAAGCCTTATTCTCAAAAGGAAGAGGAAAAAAAAACAACTCATTGTACATGCATGTCAAATATTAGCGTGATTCTTGTTGTATAATAAGAAAAGAAAGTGGTTTGTGCTTTTGATTAGCCTCTTGATGTTTCAGAGTGGTTCTGTATGGCTTAATTTTCCTTTTTATGGCAGTTTCTACATATAAAACAAAATGAGGAAAGGAGGGGAGAGGCAAAGAAATGTGCCATTTATATACCTAGGATACGAGGCCTCCTTTGGGCCCATTATACATTAATGGGTCAGCTGAGATTTATTAGGATATGTATATTAATCTTTATACACATTCACATACTATAATTGTTCCTTTGGTGCTATAATGTGATTAGCTGTGAATTTGTGCAATATTAACAATAATACGGATTTCCATATTACAGAACAGTAATAACAAATGGTTATTAAAAATGCATGTAAAGTATGGGATGTGAAATCACTTCTAAATTCTCAGTAATCTGATTATGTTCTGTTGTTTTTAAATACCAAAATGGTTAAGTCTTTATTGTAAAGTAAAATCTGATTTGAAAAAATCAAAAATTTTATGTTACACAGAAGTGAATAAATTAATTTAAGGCTGTCTTGAAGAAAGATTAAGTGTCCGTTTCTCATAGACAGCTGAGAGGTGGATTTTTGCATTACTATTATTTGAATATGTAGCAAAAATAGAATATAGGAGGTAACAGAAAATTCAGCATTGATATTTCTCTACATCAAAACTGAAGGGATCTTCTCACATCTGTAATCATGTGATATTAACTCCACATGTAAGGCAATCATTTTGTACTTTAAAGATATAGGATAGTAAGTATATAGAAAGGAGAAACTATTAATTTTAATTTTGTGAAGCTAACTTTTTTTAAATTATTTTTCTTAAGCTGATTTTTTAAAAAAAAAAATTCTTAAATGGTAAAACATAGAGCAGCCACTCTTTTTTTCCAATAGTTTGTGATAATGGTACCTCTGTAGGGCACATGGTTGTACACCCTCACCTGTTTCTTTCCTTTTGTTTTGTGATTGGATATGACAACTGCTTATAGCATGGTGCTCATACCACCACGAGAGTGGGTTCAATCCCTGTATGAGCTATTCACTTAAGAGCTGGACTCCATGACTCTTGTGTGTCCCTTACAACTCTGAATGTTTTTTGATCTGTGGTCTAGAAATTCCTGGACTTGGCTTTGAGAGAAACAGAATGAATATTGAGAGCTTCTTCTATTCTCCTCATACAATACATACTCTTTCCCCAAAAGATGGAAGTTTTACTCTCAAGTTATTTTAATAAGGTAGGGATACTTCTTGAGTAAAGGTTTGTTTACTCTCTCCTCATGACCCCAGAGTGGGAAGGTATCTTCTTTGATGCCTCTTTCCTGTATCATAAATTCCTATCTGTATCTTGTGTGTATCTGTGGGAATACAAGATATTTCTTTATTACAGCTTCCACCATTTGCCATGTAGACTTAAGATTCAGTCTTCGATGATTTCCAAAAGTCTTACTATAATCACAGTTCCCACTTTTCTTTCATCTGATCTACATTTTAAGATTTAATAATAGATTGTATTCTGTAAAATCTGTCCATAATGGCTCATTTTTATGTTCATCTTTCAGAAGTGCTTCTTTCCCAGCTTAAATATTTTTTGGTTCTACAGGTCCCAATTTCCTGATAGGATGTACTCTTGATAAACACAAGGTAAAACAGAGACTTTTTGTTATGCACTTAGAAGGTGTTCTTTGGACTTCCTTTATTTTTGTAATTTTATCTTATCTGGAAATACAATTTCCCCATGTTTCCATTGTATCCTCCAATATTAAAAAATCCTACCAAATAAACCATGTTAAGTAAGTTTGGCATAGGATTTCTAGCTGTTTTATTTTTATAGAAGCTGTAGAAAAAAAAGCCACCTACCTTACTTCTGCTCATAGTATGCAATTTAAGTAGAGGGACTTTTGTCATGCATTTTACATGAAGATGATGAGTATTCCATTGTATTCAAATGCTTGTGGAATTGCTGTAAAATGACATACAGCAGGTGGGCTGGTGTCATTTGCGAAAGTCTCTGAGCTGCAACTTGAGCTGCTGCTATTTCTCACTGGCATACTATATACCTTCAAGGCAACTACTTTCCTTTTGCTTAGCTATTGCATTTTATTTCACTGTAAATCAATCCCTTATTTTCAGTTCTTGTTTGTTCCATTATTTGCTTCTGCTTACTAATTTGTGACTGCAGAAGGAAACAAGTAAAATGTGACCATTAGAAGCGTAGTTCTCTCCAGTGCAGTTTCAACAAGGGCAGGGGTACTCCATGGCTTCTACTCAAAGTGCCTTCTCTCATGTTTGATTGGACTTGAAGGATTTTCTTCTATCTTTGTAGTAACCTAATTAAATGTTTTTGTAGTTTAATGTGTAACAGCTAAGGCTGTTTTAGCTTAGCTATAGCTGTTGCAAAGCCCCCCTCAATTTTTTTACAGTGCTTTCTCATAATTTTAATGGTAACTTTGGGAATGTATATAGCCAGGTACTGAATCAATAATGTCACAGCCAGGTACTGAATCAATAATGTCACTTACTTACCATTATGGGTTAAAAACTAATATTAGAAATTAATTTAAACTGTAAGAATAAGTACGTATATTTGTTTAAAAATATATTGGAGAAATAGCTTAAGAGCATTTCAAGCTGTTTACATAACTGACATAATTAGTGTTGGAAAAAACCCCAAACATTTTATGTAATGAAATTACATAATCTGCTTTTTTTTTTTATTTATTATGAACAAATTTTCATTATCTGTTTTATTTAAAATTTCAGTTATAAAATTCGGAGAAGACCATTTTATAATTATGAACATAGTGTTTTAAATAAAATTAAGTAGAAGATTAGAATGCTTTATGTTGGAACATTGATTACCCAATTATATTTGTCTCATGCTCTTCTCTTCAACTGTGAATTTTAAACTAAGGTATTCTTTCAGAAACTTTGGACCTTACATTTCCAGAAGTTAAAAAAGATATTTTCAACCGTCCTGGGTAGTTTTGTTGCTTCAACTCAATGAACACCATGAGTTTTGATTCCCTTGTTTGCTATCTATAAATATCTCATAATTTTATGAAATTATAAAACTGGTCATAATAATCTGAAATTAAGCCATTTTCCTTTCCCTGGATGGGAAAAGAAGGTTTTGCAAGCAGTGCAGATCACATTGGCTTAATTCTCCAGTGAAAATCCACTGCTTCTTATCTACCTTTATACAGCAGTCTTAGTAGGAATGTTTTTACTTGACTGATCTTTGATTTTGAATAGTTTCTTAATCTTAGCTTCTGTTATATTTCATAGGCATTTTTATAATAATAGTAAGTATAATATTAGTACTATGATATTTTGAATGTACCTCCTTGTCTCCTGAGAAATTTATTTCCCAGTGTTGCAGCAGGCTTTTTGTCTGTTGAGTAGTCATTTCCCAGGAAAGGGAAGTGACATTTTTGAATTATCTGGAGAAATTTGCTTGGAAATGTTCACTATTAGAGACTGTACTCAGCTAGTTCTACTTTTAACTGTAGTTCACTGTCTTGGAGTGTGGTTTTTAAGTCAGAACTCTCTTTAACATTAAACATTTTCAAGGCATTGGGGTACGTGTTGTAGTGCATCCTTCTCCAACATGAGCTGTAGATCTCAGCTGACTATATAACACAAGCTTGAGTATTGCTTAGTGTGTCGCATGCCGGTGGAGCTGCTCAGGGTGTGTCAGTCCAGAAGAGTGGGGCTTAAGGCCAGAATTAAGCATCATGTACTGGTGGCTGGACTCAAAGATACTCCATTTACTCTGATCTCAGAGCACTCTGGCACAACACTTATGCTTGGAAAACAAACTAATCTTTTAATGCTAGTCACTCTGTGTGAGGACTTAGGTGTTTTTTTACACAGACCCTTTCCTATTAGGAATAGCAGAGCCATGTTCAGTCACTACTAAAATTCACAGCAGTCCCCTTACTGATGCTAGTGACACATAATCTATACAACAATCACCTTTTAAAATGTGTGAACTTTCCTTGGTGACAAAATTACAGTGTCTTAGTACTCTTAACAATACTGAAAAATAGGCAAAGTTATCTAAAACACAGCTGGAAAATTCCTATGCTTTATTTGTATGGTAATTTAATTTGAAAATGTGATTTTTCTACTTCATAAAATAATGATAATTTTGAAATTTTCAGAATACACTGCAGATGTTGACATGTCTGATTGAGTTCAAGACAGGTTAAAACTAAGCCATACACTGAAAAATAATAATGTTTATCTCTGATTTTTAGATATGTTGTTGTGACTGTATGCAGCAAATGAATCAAACTGCAACAGTTCTGTAACAGAACTTAAGTCTGATACTTGTACAGCTTAGGCAGAGAGGAGAGGAAAAAGGGTAAAAAAATTTCTGAGTATATAAGTACTTAAATATTTCCAATAAGCAAATCTAATTCATTACATCTTATAATTCAGAAGGTACCTTGTCATGCTGTGTAGAAGAATACTTTTTGTTTTCTCTATCTTCCCTGCTTTTTCTTTCTTCACTTCTCTTTTTCCTTTTTCTTAAATTACTTTGTTTTAAAAACACTGGCAGTTGCTGACTGCTGCAATAATAGGAAGAAGCCAATTCTATGCTTCTAATGGACCAGATTTTCTGAAGCAGTGATCTGTCCCAGTTCACAATACAGATTTAGGAAATTACCTTTCAGGAGACATATGCACATTCAAAGTAACAGTAAGATAATCAGTGCCTTTCATATGACCACAGGCATTAATTTACTTTCAACAGAAATAACTTGAGATCTCTATCAAGACAGTCTAATAATGTTATTTTTTAATATATGTTTGGCCATTTGTCCTACTTTTAGCTAGTTACCAGGTAATGGCTCCTGCTGTCCACTAAAACAACTTACTTCATTACTGAAAACAAAATTATACATCTTTCCATATTTTCATCTATAAATTACTTCTTTGGCAAGAGGAATGTAAGCACAGATACATTTAACTTTGCAAGTTATTTTCAAAATTTTCCAAATACTGTAATTTATTCTTCTTCTTTTATCCTCTTGTGGTCTTCTAGCCTAATTTAATTTCTTTAAAGCATTCTTATTATTTATAGCAAAGAACAGAGTGCAATGTATTTAGCAGAGAACTGTAGGCTCTCAGGGTGAACAAAAGAAAGATAAAATGTCTCTTGGTTTTTCAACTCTTTTCTGTCAGAATAAAATTTGACTCAGTGTGGAGACAACCTACATGCAGCCTTTCTCCACCCGCCTGCCAACCCAACAGAGTTTTCTTTTGACTCAGCTGGATATTGCTGCTGCTTTCAGATACAGAATGATTTTCTTTGATTTTGTACTGTATTACTGGATAAAGAGCAGGGAGGGAGAGATGAGGCACACAGTAACTACATTATTGTCACATTCATGGCTTGACCATAATCTTGTGGGCACAATTACCATCTTTGTTTATAATTAAGAAAAAAAGCCACCTAAGTACATCTTAATAATATTGAGTGATGTTAAAGATTCTAGAACCTAAAGAATCTGTGTATAAAGTATGATTTCAAACTGATCAAAATCCGAATTGACCTTCAATTCTGAAAGAAAAGAACATATTGTGCTCTACCCTTATGAACGAAGTAGTTCTAGCATTCTCTGTCACTTTGCAAATGATATAATCTTTGCAAGACTCTTTATGACATGTTTAAGATTCCTTAAGATTCCACAGAACACTGTGCTATAAGCCATAGTACCTAAATATAAGTACCTAAATTGTTTTATACCACTCTTTATTGTTTTTGTTGCCTGGACAACAGAAATGTGAAGAGAAAAGCTACATGAGGCCACTCCAATGTTTGGGCATCAGAATATCCATGGACAAATACAGTGTCTTCATGTAGTGGAACAAAGATAATTCTTTTGTCAGTTTCTCTAGGGATGCATTGACTCTTTGAATGCATACATCCCACAAAAGGATGGAATACAACAAGGTACCTCATTTACTTGAGATAACTGGACTCTTCTTGATTTACCAGAGGTATAAAAGATAGATTGTATCAAATGACTCTGTTCTCACATATCACTATTGTGTCTAATTTGTGTGCCTTTCCCATATTTTTTTTTTTTAACTATGGGCATATAATACCTTCAAATACCAACACAAGTACTGATAATATGTGTGTATGGAGAGGAGTTCTTTTAGCCCTTGAAAAAGCAGTCAGTAAAAATGAAATTCACCACTGTGCCTTGTGCTAAAGACAATACAACCACCTATTTAGAAATAAAAGGGTTGTTGTTTTATTAGTGCCATCCTAATGAGTATTTGAGTTTTAAGGAAAATAAAAAATAAAATAAAAATCTACCAGAGGAGAAATTGTTTTTTTCAGTTATTGTCCACAGTTGCATATTTTTGAATTACTTCATTTCTTTCATTTACCCATTCCACCAGCAAAAGTGAACAGAAAAAGGAAATGTCTCTTTTGTTTCCTCTATGTGGAAGGACCAAGCTTCGTGTAATTTTAGTGATTAATGAGAGAAAAGAACGTAAATTTTCACCTAAATGTTTCTGTAGTGTTATAGAGAGGAAATAATCCTTTCTTGCTGCAAGAAAAAAAAAATACATTTATACTGAAAGTTTCATTTAAAACAGTTTCTATAGTTTAAATGGCTTTTACCAATGGCTATAAGTAGGAGTTCAGTCTGTCATTTGGGGGGGAGGGGGGGGAAGAAAAGTGTTGCTATGGATACAACAAAAAATAATAACCATAGTTTAGTAAAAGTTTGTAACTACTCTTCAGTGAAGCTGCTACAGGATTAGAACAAACATTATATTGAGAACCAAACAAACAGGGTTTGCTTTGGTAATTTCAAGTAAAAATTCATATATATGCACGAAAATGAACTCCATTAAATAAACTCTGGTGAATACACATACCTAATTACTGTGCTTTTACCCTGCAGTACAAGAGGTGTTAACTAGCAAGAGCATCAGAAATAGAGTGATTTTCCCCATACTGCAATTCAGATAGTCGATAAAAAACCAGAACCTGAAATGTTTAACAATAAAGAAAATTGAACCACCTTACTAAAAACTTTGTACCTCTTAATAATGCCTGAACAAGTGTTAAACCCAGATATCATAAAACACCTTCATGGCATTTTAACTTTCATCAGACCAAAAATACTTGTTTTTCACACAGCTGTAGGCAAAATTTGTATACAACACATGCTGTCCTGTGTTTCCTGCCTAACACAGGCCTTCCTTAACTTGTAGTACCACTTGAAATGTGTCTCTCTTGTTTTCCAATTTTCCCTTATGCTGTCTGCATAACTCTTCTCTGAACAAACAGCAATGCTGAAGTTATATCTTTTAAATTACTTAAATCTCTTTACATGTGACTTTCATAAAGTTTCAAATAAAAGCTACCTACCTGTAATAATCCCTTTTTATATGAGTTCACAATTTAGTGGTAATAATTTGAAATTCCTTGACACTAAAAATGAGCTCTGTAGTGCTCTCTGTAATGTAGTTTACAACTTTCCTTAGAAGTCTTTCTCTCTTAGTTGTGTTTTTCCATTCTCTCTTAGTTGTGTTTTTCCTTCTAAGAAGTTGTTTGCAATCTTAAAAAAATCTTTGTTTCACTGTTCTTTTATTATGTAGTAACAAGGATAAATTTTATTAGAACATCACATATTATTAATTTAAAAATAGAAAAAAATTACATATATTCACTTTTCTTACTATCATATGCATTGGTTGATGTTCCATGTTGTTATCAGTGCTTTCAGAATTTAGCCTGAGGCAAAAGAAAGGATGTAAATTAATTCCTTGTCACACCATTGTCACTGGTCTTGGGTTTTGTGTCAACTCCATCATACTTTTCACAAGTCAGCTGATGAGCTTACTCTCCAAAATTACAGACGTGCATTGCAGCACAGATCTGGTTCAGCCCGGTCACCTGTGTGTTTTCCATTTGAAATTAGTTCTCACTGGTTTCTCTCAATGAACTGTATTAGTATTTCTGAATGTAGTATAGACATTGCTTTTATAGAACTTTAAAAATTATTTTTAAAAGTGTAATTAAGGACACGCAAACAATTGCAAACACTTGCCTTCGTACAATATGTTTGTACAAACATGATAACTTTATTATGACATTTTGACATCTATAATTTAAATTCTGCATATAGTCTTTACTTTGTGTTTCTTTTTCCCCCTCCTTTTTTTTTTTGTTTGGTTTTTGGGGTTTTTTTTGGGGTTGGGGGGGGGGGTTTGGTTTTTTGTTGTTTTTTTTGTTGAGTTTTTTTACAGGCTGCTCAATGAGAGCACTTGTTTTGCTTCCTTTGAAAAGGATTTATTTGTTTTGGAATATGATCTTAAAGCCTGGTGCTTTTAGAGACGCACAGATATGCATAATTTTATGACAAAAATATTTTTACTTTTTATAATTTAACTAAACAACTGTGTTTTGCTTAGTTTTATTATGACAAGTTGTTGATGTGGTACATGTAGAAAAGAAAGGAAGGGACTCGAACAAAATCAGACATTTGAAAGGATGTTTTATACACATGATTAGTTAAGACAAAACATGGGAATACCTCTTTTGCAGGAAACAACTGGGGTGACAAATTGCCTAAATTTTACATTATTTATGTTTTCTGATACTAGACACTGGGTAGCACTGTCCTAGTCATGTCATAGAGTTTTTGTGTAAGCTGTATCCATGAGGGAACATTTCAAGGCCATGTGCTTTTGCATACTGTACACATAATGAACAGAGCTTCTGTTTCAACTTAATTCCTCTCAGTTCATGGCCAGATCAGAGCTTTTCTTCTTGTTATTTTTGAAGTCTGCTCTAGTCCACTGCTTCTTTGTAGCATCTTGATGATTCTGAATTAGCTACCTGCCTTTTCATCAGACTTGCACGTTTCTGTTCTTACCTTGGCTTTTAAACCAAACTAAATTCCTAGCTTCGTACATGTATCTTTGATACTGTGTGAGCCTTTGAAGCCCTCTTCCCCAAAAACCTGCTCCAGTTTCTTTGAAGAAATCAGGGAAAATAGTGGTGTCTCTTGGCCCATTCTCTTAACTCTGTCATGCCATCTTTAGAATAGGACATGAAGAGGTGTTGCCATATGAGCCACTTCAAAGTCACATGAAGCACCTCAGATAAGTTATGGCCATGTGGAAAGAAGAAGCGTAGCATCATGTGTTAAACACAGTTTTGTTTAGTAGCAGTAAACCCTTGTAATTCTTCTGAGACCACAAAAGTTCTCCAAAGGAAATCTAAGAACATCCCAATGCATATGTTATATTGCCCCTGCATGCATGCACACATTTGATATTTTTGTCAATGTGCATGGCCTAAAAGTTTAGCAGTGCTGATGAAGATGCTACTTGTTCATGAGTTGATAAATCATCTGTCCACAACTGATGTAGAGATGAAGTTGAGGGACTCATTTGTTTAGCTTTTCTTCCTCCTCTCTTTCTACATCTTCAAGAGCAGACTGTCAGTGCTGAGAACCCTTGGAAATCAAACAAAGTACAAACTTACAAAATGGAGAAGTTCATTCTTTCTTAAGCTTTACTTGGAAACATGTAAATTGATAATGGATGCTTCTTACCACTACTTCTTTCCTTTATAAATAAAACCATTAGTCTGAAAACAGAAATATCAATTCTCTCCTGGATCCTGCTTTGACCATCTGTAAAGCCCAGCTTCTTGTGGCGCTATATCTAAACAAAAAGATAGACTAAGCCTGGAGAACATGCAGAGATTGTAATTTTTGTTCTCTACAGTATGCGCCTGTTATCAGAAGTAAGTTAACCTGTTTCTTCCAGCAGATATAAAAAATTTGATGTTTTTCTAATGTAATTTGCTTTTCTTTTCGATTCATTTCATTTCCATGTTTACAATGGGTCTGCTAATTACAAAAATAAAAGTTACTGTTTGAAATAGGTTCCTTTCAGATCTTGTCCTACAAGGTTTTAGATGTCTTGATTTTGTACTAACTTAAAGTGAATTTGTCTCTACAACACCAGTCAATACCTTTGACACCACTTTGTGATCTATAGTGGCAGCACTTGCCCTGAGAGGACCTTTCTCAGAACATGTTACACTATGTAAAGTCCTCATGTAATACCCAACAGATCGGTGTTCAGCCGCACTCTCTACCCTAAGATCTTCTGGTATGTTCCCAACAAGAACAATCATTTCTCTTAGATTACATCTATATGGGCTATAGCTCTTCTGATATAAATTTTGCCCAGACAAATGCTCAATAACTGACGTTAGTGTCAAGTGTCCCCTGGCGCCTATGCTATCAGCATTACAAAGTCTGTCTTCAATTTAAAAAATGTATACTGTATAAATGTATAAATACACTAGAGAACTCTATGTATGTCCCTCTTATAAAAACAAGCATTATGTTTTCTTTTTAAAGTGTTTTTCAGGTTTTCAGTTTGCCAGTCAAAATTGCAGTGCCTGTAGAAACCTAGTGTATCTGCCAAACAGGCTTTGTATAGTGTACCCCAGAGCTACACAGTCCAGCCTCTGGACATGCCATCTTCTCAGAAACTGTTTCCACAATAAGCACTTCAGACCAGATATGTTCTTACTTGTATTTAGAGACGGTAGAACCAATTCCCTTCAGAGATAATAGGAGTTTTATGACAACAACCTTATATAGATCTGCAAAAAAAAGAAAGTGTTTCATGCTAAATCCTTATTTAAAATATAAGAATCTAAATGCTTAAACTGAAGTTCAGTAACCCCCTTGCTTCCACAAGGGAGATTGCTTTGCAACTCGCACTCTGCAGGATGTTCCATCACTCAGTTTTCACATCAGAAATCCCTGCAAACCATGCTAGGCTACTAATAGTTGGCCTATTGTCAAAGACGAACAATTCATGTCCTTTATCTTCTGATGTGACAGCCTTTTGAATCTTTTGAATGCTGTCTTCTGCATTTATCTCTGAAAACAGTCTTTATGATCTCTCCTCTGCAACAAGGGCAGCTGAGATTCAAACTCTTATAGTTAATTCCTTTGCACTGTTTTCCATAAGGACAAGTGGTAGGATCTATCTGAAGCTTTTACCTAAAGAGAATTCTGGCTTTCATGTACTGAAGGAAGTTAACTTACCTCTATTCTTTCTTAAACTTCACACTTTCTCTCTGGAAACAAATCTTCCAAAATTAATGTTGTAATGAGGACATGACCTTACAAGAGCAGTCTTTTTTCATCAGAAACTGAAAGATTCAAGGAACTGCCAGTCCCCTCTCAAACATGTCTGGTGTGTAAGGGAACATCATCACTACCTCTCTTTTTCTTATGAAAGGTCCCCTTGGCTGCAATTCAAGCAGAAGCAGAGGCTTCCCCCTGGACTTTCTCATATTCAACATTTGCCATACAGCCACCTGAATTTCTTTTCACACTTTTGCTAGATATTATGCACTTCCTGAAGTATCTAGAAATTTTACTGTCTTTGGGAAGTCCATATCTCAGTCTTTACTTAACTGAGTCTGTAAAGAATTCTTCTAGTTCATTGCAAGGGGTTCTACTTGGAATTGTTATTGTGTAAGTTTAAAAATAATAATTTCTCTTCTGAACTGTTATTCTTTAGGATGTTTATATCTATACTCAAAACTCTCACACGTCACTGACCATTCCAAAATCTTTTATAACTTCTTAGATACATTCTTTTAGAGAAACTGAGAATTGGGAATATGGTCTGCTGCTATTATTATTATGTGGATAGAAGAGAGCATGGGCAAGTGTCTTAATGGGAACTGCAAATTTAAAGCAATTGGAGTACCAATGCTAGGAACTGCCTTGGTAGCCAGCCGGTAATAGTGGTGTGAACTACATTAAGTAAAGATTGCACTGTGATCTTTCTTCATATCCTGTTGATTATTCCTGTGTGCCAGTGCTATACAGTTGTTGATAAGGTTATGTACCTTCTTTAACAAAAGAAAATAATGTATTCTTAATCCATTTCTAATAAAGGTATCACCTGTTTTGTGGCCAGACCAAGCATAGAAACTTCCCTTAACAGTAGCAGAATTTGCGTTGACCTGCATCTTTCCATAAAACATAGATCAGTTTGCAGTCTCCAAAGTTCCAGAGCAAAGCTTTTTCCCCTAGCAACAGTCCTCAAAGCAGGCAAATATATTTTACATATTGTTTCTTCATTTTTATACTGACCTATCAGATTTAAACATGAAGTGAAGTACTGAGT
This sequence comes from Cettia cetti, assembly GCA_013401135.1. NCBI lineage: Eukaryota > Metazoa > Chordata > Aves > Passeriformes > Sylviidae > Cettia > Cettia cetti. The sequence goes on along the minus strand of VZUI01035232.1, from coordinate 50,334 downwards.
TAGCTCCATGGCTCATACTCCAAGAGTCTACTTCTGACTATTTCTAGCATTAGATAATTAAAAGTATTTTGTAATATACATTCAAAGTAATGTAAGTCTACCAGGTTTTCCAGTTAAACTCAGATAAAAATGTCTGTCAAATTCCAATTAGTAGTTGGTAGCAGTAGTAGTTCTGTGGGGACTTTTTGTTGTTTCATTTTTTTTTTTTTTATCTTTTATCGCCTTTTCAAAGAAAAAGATACTTGAACACAGAGTCATTGGACAGAAGGACCAGTCACAGTGGGACAGTATTGTCACTGCCTGATCCAGAGCAGACTCCATTGCACTTCACTGATTAGTGTAGAAGTAAAAGATCAGTTGTTTAGTGATGTAGAAGTTGGGCTTAATTCCTCCGTTAACGTCAAGTCAGTGAGAATGCTCCTAAAGGAATTAGATTTTCCCTTATTTCTGTCCTAGATCCCTCTATTTTGTGCTGCCTAGGTAGAGTAGGTTGAACAGATTGGTCCAATATGAGACTGTAATATACCATAGAACTTATTCTTAGCTCTCATCTTCTTTTTATGCCACTCTTCTAAAATGTTCTGTGGTGATGAATATAGTAATAATAATACATGTCAGCTTGATGGTCATAAATATATTCAATTAAGCAGTTAGTACAGTGTATAATCAAGGTTTTTGATATCCCCAAGTCTAACAGTTTAAAGAGCTGAGGAACACATCATGAGAAAGCAGATTTACCATACTACTTCAAAACATTAATCTGTCTTAACCAATGTTATGCTTCTTGTTGTAAAGGCTATTATATCTTTGTTGTTTGTTCATGAGAAAGTTTGCTTTTTCCTGTGCTTAATTTAATTCCATCAACAGAATTAGGATTTCTCCTATATTCAAGAGGATACCCTTAAACTGGGTGGTATGTTTAGTATTTGCTTGTCATATGGCTGATAAATATTTTTAAGCTTTAGAGAAATTGTGCTTTTCAGTTCCCATGATTTTTTATGTTAAAATACAACAAATTCATTAGCTTTCAATTGAATTATGTTTCTTATGAATATAAAGCAAAGCACATAACATTACTTGGTGCTATGTTTTATTTCTGCAAAGGAGATATAAGTAGGATATTGAAAGCTAAAAAAGTGCTGATTTTTAAATAAGTGGTTAGTACTTCATTCTTCATGAAAGTGTGTCAAATGGTGAATTCATTGAAATTGGAGAAGAAAATGTCAAGAATAGAAATTACTAGTAATTATTTGTAGGAATTATAAAGGTAGCAAAAAACAGTAATTCAAAACAGTTTTCACAGATGTCTTCCAAAGCTGAAATAACCCATGGTTGCATATTACAGACAAAGAACAATTTTAAAGGTACACATTAATATGGGGTCAAATTTTGGTTTATAAATCTAAGCTTTAAACAAATCTCTATGCTTGTTTGTGTAGGCTTCATAGATGTGGATTTATAAATACTAAATAGGAATCTTGAAACTTTTATTTAATTGTAAGGTTGTGGGGTTTTTTTGTTTGCAGTTTTGTGTGTATGTGTGTGTGTTATTTTTTTTTTGTTTACTGGAATAAATATTTTTATGTAATTTCCCCTCACTATGTGTGCTAGAAGCTACATGGTAAATCTGGAAAATGGTATTGCACAATTTTTTATTATGCTATTCTTCTCACATATACTAAAACTACAAACTTCCCTCTGAATTGCCAAAAATTATGACCTTGCTTTAATATGTTCATTGCTTAATACCCCTACAAATTCTTTTTTGCTTCTGACTCAAATCTAGTCAACAGTAACGCATCTGCTGGTGTCAGAATTTATGCATGGATTATCAAAAATACAAGGAAGTGCTAAAATTATTTTTCCTCACTATGTTGCTGTTTTCATTCAAAGATTGTGAAACACTTTTTTCTCATGGTTTACATGCAAAGAGCAAAAATTCCTCTAATATTTAAGCTTTTGACATTACTGTGCTTTCACTGGGAAAATATATAAAGCCTTTTGCATATATCTGTTCATTTTCTTTGTGATCATCAATAGCTTCTGTATGACTTGACAGCTTGGATGTTCCCTCCTGAATTAAGTTCAGGCCATTTGTTGGGTAGCAAGGGGAAACTCATATGACAGATGTCCACACTGGCAAGCATAGAAAAGTTCTAACAGCACAGTAGTTGCTGTTCAGGAATTATTCCGCTGTTAACAGAAGTCCATTTCCCCTAGATAATTTAAAGAGTATTTCTTAGTCTAGTTCTGAAGTTATTTTTAGATAAGGTGTAATACAAAGGCTGTCCAAACAGACTTGCATTTTAAAATCCTTCTGTGTAAGTATTTTAATCTTTCTATGGATTTATGTATTTTCAAAAGTAATCCTGTACTTTTAGGACATCCATTCAAAAATGCAATTTAGGAAAGCGTAAGCCTGAACTACGTGACTTAAAATACAAAACTCTGCATACTTTTGTTACTGCCCATAGCTTCAGAATTTTTTTTTCCAAAAAAAGTAAAGCCCTTTTCTAAAATAATCTACAAGAATACTCTTTTTTTTAATTGTCTCCAAAAAGGAATATGTAGGTTACACAACATTAAAAGGTTTTTAGTAGAAAGCAGAAGTGTTCTTGACTTTGAAGTTCGCCTTCAGAAGTTTGACAGTATTGCCCATATCAAATCTTCCCAATTAAAATGAAAATGTAAATATTAAAAAACTGTGTAGGGAAAATGCTCCAAATCATTACACAGTTATTTTCACAAGAATAGAAAATCATTTACATAATGCTTTCCATTCCTCTTCTCACACAACTGAATGGCAAAGCTAATAAATACCCTTTCCCTGTATGAACTCGTAATTACTCCTGAATTTACGTTCCTGTATTTAAAGCTGTGGCATTCCCTGATTCCATTATTGACATGCTGGAGTTTAGATTACATTTTTGTACTAGAAACTACCTGGTAAAAGAACAGGCTGTAAAAGTGGCTACCTAAGGAAAACTAAAGCTTTAAAATGGGAGGAAGATGGCCTTGGTCAGATGAGTACTTTGTGAAATACCAGAGAGCAAAATGTTCAGCAAGGGATGGAACAAAGCCATAAGCAAATGAAATTTGCTCATATAAATGCACAACACCTACCTGTAAGTAAAACTTTAAGTCCAGGACATCAATGTGTATTTTAAGCAGTCTGACTATTTCTTTTTTATGGATCTGTATATATAGGCCTTTATTTCTTATTAATTTTACACACACACACACTGTATGCTGCATGTGTGTGCATATATATATAACGTATTTTGAGCTAGAGGAACTGCTACTGATACATAATATGTATTGTAGCTTGCTCACTTCAATAGTACCTAGAAGCTCATCTGTTCTGTGCTCATGTGCTCAGTTTCTGACAGTGTTCATCTAGTGCAAATGAAAAAGCTGCTGTATAATTTTTTCCCCTATGAATTGATGACATCTTCCTCAGTAGCAAGAAATCTCTATCCCTAAGTTTTCAGTGAATAGACAGATTGTATGTGCAGTTTCCCTTTCCATAGAACCAGTCTGTCTCCTCATATTTCACTCTGAATCATGTTTGGGGCACAAAGAAAACAGAACTCAGAAGAAGAGTTCATCTTTTCCATGCCACACACCCAATGCTCAGGAAAATATAAAGAGATAATTCTTTCATCTTAATTTTTTTTCTGTTCTACAATGATCTATTAATTCATTCCAAATATTCTTTTTGGTGCTATCTTTGTTTGGTGCTGGGAGTGGAGGAAGGAGTAGAATAAGATCTTTGTTCAGTAGTTTCTGATAATTTATTAAGGCCCCAGCATTTTGTCCTGTTTCCTGTCTCATTCACTATCCCTCTTCTGTGCCACCTGTTTGTTTTTTTTTTTCATTCTGTTTACCTTTAATTCTTTTTCTGGAAAAAGTCATAGAAGTAGAAATAGGTGGTATTTTTATCAGTATGCTTTAAGAATGATTTTGACAAACTGCAGAACTGAAGAGGTTGAAGTTTGCTGTCCTGAAATACAGTGCTTTTATATCTGTACAACAGAAACCTGATCCAAAGACTGAGTTGCACAGAAAGTGTCTAGAAGAGTCAAGAACTAAAATAGAGTCATATGTGTTCTTTTCTTACTATTTTACTTAAAGCTATTTCCTTTTAATAACATACGAGTTTCTGCTGTTGCTGGTTTCAGACATAAACATTCAGAAGAAAGGCAACATGGGATCATTTTGAGGCAGTCAGGTTGAAATCAGAGAGAATTTTTAAGAAGTTGGAAATCCTTATGTCTGACTAAAGCCAAACGCCATGGTCTGAAGCATTTTGGATAAAGTAGAGTTTAAGGCTCTTCTTGAAAAGAGTGAGGGACTAAAGGTTTGCTTTTCATTTGAATGAGGAGGTTTCTGTACCTCAGTAAATCATTTGGTAATACTTCTTCCCTTTCACCCCATTCCCCTTCTCCCTAGTCATATAGGTGAAAACTGAATTTAAGAATTTTGGAATTTTGTGATCCTGCAGGTGGTATGGTATAGAGGATATAAAAAGAGAGAAAAAAAGTGATTTTTCATCGTGGATTTCTACCCTAGTAGCAAGAGTTGCAGCCAAATAATCATATTTCATTTAACACAGTTTGGCAGAATTGTCCCTTCCTGCTGTGGAGAGACCTAGATCTGAGTTGGTGAAAGGTCTGAACTGGTGCTCCAAATTACAGAGAAGCTTCGCCTCCAGATAAATGTTAGTGACATAATTTACACTGCATCGTGAGGAAGCTCCTTTGTAGCTTTTTACATAAGACCTAACTTGCCAATTAATGGAATATCAGTTTGCCATTCTTTACATAGCTTAGGTAATTTGAAAAAATATGAACAATTGTTATACATCAGCATTTGGCATTTTATAGCAGAAATTGTGTGTATATGTACTTGGTTTTTTGCCTGCTAGATGGGATCTCAGAATTCCCATAAGTTTTCTTTATTGCCTTCATGTGGGAACAAATGCAGGTCTTCAATAGGTGTGGTTTTATCCACTTAGATTTGTACTAAAACCTATTGAACATTCCTTCATATTTTTAAAGGTCTTTTCTTTTTGGCTGTGGTAATTCAATGTAAATATTTTTGAGACAAAACTGAGTGATATTTGTATGTGGATTTTTTTTTTTTTTTACTTCAAATTTCAGTCCTTATTTTAAATGGAAGTATGACTACATATTACTGTATTATTTAATTTCTGAATGTCAATGATCCAGGTATCTAGTAAAAAATACTTTTAATTTTATTTGTCACATCCTAATGTAGTTGTACACTATCCTACAAGTATTCAGAAGAACCTACAAAAGAATCCAATTTCCTATTTGGACTGTGAACTAACACTTCGAATAACCAATATCCACAATCAATGCAGCAGAAACAATGATTCAAATTCATGGCAATTTTATAAACATTAAAAAGAATTTTCCAGTTTACTGATTAGAGGGAAAAAAAAAAAAAGCAGAAAAAACCCCAGTATGTTCAATTTTATTCCCCACAATTTTGTATATTTTCCATCTTCTGAATTATCTTGAGAAGGAACACTTACTTTAGAGATGCAGCTCAGTTGCAATTCAGTTCATTATGGAAGCACATTAAAATCATGCCTTTTTTCAGCTGATTGCTTACCCCAGGGCTGAGGCTTTTTCTTCATTATGAGCCAATGGACATTGCTTTACATCATGTGTTCTAACAGAAGTTGTATTGTTGGGTTTTTTTCCTGGCCTGCTTCATGCATATGCTTTTTAAAACATCAAAGTAGTTTGCTCTGATATTGAGCTTGAAAGATGGGAAAACCAAAACTATCTAATTACAAACTAAAAGAAAATCCAGGCTAGATCAAATAGAGTAAAATGTCTGTTGGACTTTATTTTGATTTCAGTATTCATTCCAAATAAAAAAATTAAAGAAATGCCTCTCTGAGGACACTTGCAGAGATCCTAGACTTTTCAGGTGCTAGGAGTTTTTTCAAAAAATTTAACTGTCAAATCCTTGATTTTAGAAGTGAAAACTAAAAAAAAAGGGTTTTTTTTTTCAAAGCTTAGTATTCTTCCTGTATGTGGAAACCAGCTGACTAACTTTGCTTTCTCATTTACAAGTTTCCCCTTCAGTATTACATGATGCAGCAACTTCATACAGGAGTATGGATCTTTGTGCTGCTCTGTGTGTGTACATTGTGTGCCTCTCCACACACTTACACATGGATTACAGTGAGGGAAATGCGTTCTGTGTAGGCAAATTTTGTGAAACCACATTTTCTGTCTTCAAACTAAGGAAGTGTTTTCTTGGCATTTGCACAGAGCAGCAGTTGTGATATGGAGGTTTTTCAGAAAGGGGAATTTTCTCTAAGCTATAGAATTGTCCTTCAAATCACTATTACAATGAAACCAATAGAATGTCAAATGCAGTGAAGTCTTGATACAAGGGAAAGAGGGCCACCTCATATGGAAGCTCAGACCTAATGTGGATCCCTGGCATTTTACAAAATATCATATCTGTGAACCTTCTGTATCTCAGAGACTTCAGAGAAAAAGGTTAACCAAGTGCTCATGGGGTATTTTGAACCAACAAAAATTGAAGAGTGGAAATACTCCTTTCACTGTTTCCAAGAGTCATTCACTCATTCTGACCAGGTTTAGTTTTGATAACTTAGCTTTTCACGGGCAGTTGTGCTTCTTCCCTGGAGTTTAATTTTGCTTGACAAGTTGGGATCTTAATATTTGTTAATTAACAGTTCATTGTCTCATCAAAACTGCTGAGCTCACAGAGACAAGCGGCTAGTACGTCCCTCAAGTTGTGCCATACATAATTGCTGCACCTGTTACAGTGTCTTGGGACCTGCAAGTCCATGGAATTTAGTTCATTCTGAGGTTCAATACATTAGAACTTTATTCTTTTCTCTGCTTAATATATCCTTAGCATTAGTGTTCTATAAGTCATTCCTCTGCATCTCAGTTGTCATCTCAGACCAGTATCAGTTTTCTGACAGAACTGAATTTTTGTAAGAGCAAAGAAGTCTATTGTCAATTAATTAATTAGAGTCATATTATAATCTTGTTATTCAACTCTTTGATGAATTTGAAGATGTCCTTCAGTTTTTAATTCCATGTTCCACAGTCTAATAGATATTTTTTCATAGATACTGAAAAAATATTTATTATTTTTATATGATTGTGTATGCAAGATTTCTGATTACTTTCATTACTGAGCAAAAATGTAGTTACAGGAATGTAATTATAACATTTTAAGTTATGCAGTAGCATTTTTTTTTCACCCTACAAAGTAAACATTATAAATGAATAAAGCCCTAGTTGAATATGCAAATGAAGCATCAGTTAGGATATATAGAAGGAATAAATGAATACTCTCAAATCAGTTTTAGTGGCAGTTTATAATGTAACTATCAAGGAGTATGGTATAGAATCTACCTCAGTTGCCAGGTTTTTAACTAAGTCCATGTAGAAGCACCTAGAGATAGCAAAAAATGTAAATTCATGTGAAAAAGAAGTTAACTTTGTTTGAGTCTTGCTGATTTATGTCACAGATGTAGGGTTTGTCTATGTTCCACTTTCTTTGCTTGCAGAATGATGCCTCCATCTTTGATCTGACATACTTTGTAGATGGGTATATGTATAGAAGCTCCCCTTGCTCATTATTCTGGAAGAAACACTTTCTACAGTTCACTTGTCTGGGATGGTTAAGGAAAGGGTGGGAGCAAATTTGTGCTCATTAGCAGAAAGACCAAATAGTCTCAAAAAATGAAGCAAAGGAGTATTGATAAGGTTAGAAGTTACTTTTAATGTTTATGGCTGCAATCCCTATTCACTGCTATCACTGCAATCACTGTTATCAGTGAGATGCATATAATTAATTTGAGAAGTGTGTGATTCAGAATTTGTAAGTCACAAAGTGTTTCTAACAAATAAACCACAGTAAAAGTAAGAAGGTTTTTTAATAGATTTTTTGTTGAAAATCAGATTCTTGAAACTGCAGGCAATAGGATGCCTTAGGCAGCCAAGCATATCAAAATATGGTGCATGGAGTGACTTTTACTACTTCTGCTATTTAAAGTCCTATTTTCATGAGCTTATTAGCTACTAGTGATCCCTAAGGAAAAATACAATTAAAACTTAATCATACCAAAAGCTGAGGTTCTTCTGATTCAGCGAACTTGTAATCTTGTATATTTAGTAGTTTACTTGTAAATGTCTTAGTGCTGAGAATGTAAGATGTATCAATTAGCTTCAGTTTGCAATAATGCTCCTCCAAATTCAGATGAGAGATTTTGTGTGTCAGAAGATGCTAAGGAATTCTGACTGGCAGCATTATTTATCTATTTCTTTACATCAGAGCAGAACTTTTATTCCCTTTAACAATCACATTGTATAACCTCCCCATACCCAGTGCTGTTCTCCACAGAAGATTCAGACAGTTAAGAAAAGCTATGTATGAAGAATACAAACAGCTTTAAAAGACAGTCTGTGCATGCAGTTGGGAAAATAACTTTTGTGGCTATTTTTTTTTCCAAATGAAAACTAAATGGAAATATTTTGAAACAGATATTTCCAAAGTTTTAATATCTGGGTGAAATCCGATTTAGTAAAGAATGTTTATTTTGAGGAAAATAGGACTTTCATTTAAAATATGAAGGTCAAAATATTTCTAATGACAAAAAATCATAGTTCAGTCAGCTCAATGTGAGTACTTTTGTTACTGTTTTTATAGTGTTTTTGCTCAGTAGGTTTTTGCAGAAAGGTGTTTTACATGTCTCTTCTCTGATATGACTGAACTGTAGAAGGTATGCAAACATACAAAAAGAATTCTGCAATGTTATTGCATTGTGAAGCAGGATACAAACCCCCTTTTCATAGCTTGCCTTATTTTCAAACAAGCTCTAAAGAGAACCTGTTGCAAAGCCTACTTCTGCTATTGCTTTTGATGCAGTAGATTAAAATATGAAAGAAATATAAAAGAAACTTAGATTGTGTAACATACAGTGAATAACTCTGTGTTTCAGTTCCCAGATGAAATCCAGAAAAGTAATGGGACTAGTTACAATATTCTAATCTAAATCTTTGAGCTTCTGAGTAATTGTGTTAGATTACTTGTTATTTATGCTTAAATTAAGAAAAGAAGAAATTTACAAATAAGGTAAGGTATTTCACTTTCTGTGAAAAGTTCTTGTTTCAAGCAAAAAACCACTTTTTTTATATAATTGACAACTTTTTGACTAACTGAAATAGGAATATATTTGAGGCCTTAATTTACTTTCTTTATGACTTTTCCTTATATTCTGCTCTGCTGACTTCACTACTTGAGTTTCTGTGTTCAGACTCAATAGAGAGCAAGCACAAACAATTGTATTCAGAATCAAATTAGCTGTTTTACAAAGATGTTTTTCAAGAAAAAAATTGTGACAACTTATGTTTTCAATCTACAAAAGATCTGTGCTTGTTAACGAGACCAAAATTCCAGGAGTGGAGTTTGGTTTTGTTCAAGGGAGCTGCTAGCTTTTTAAAAATTAAAATTTTCAAAATAGTTTAGGAATATAGTAGTTCAAAGAAAAAGAACACTTTTTTCCATTGTGGGAGTTTAGAATAGCATCCTTACTAGCCACTCTCTAGGAAGAAATACAATTAAAAGACTCAGAGAGAGTCTTTTACCTTTGGTAATTTTAATCAGTGATACATTTCCATAAACACATTTTTTCTGTAAACAATTTGCAAGGGAATGTATTTCATGCTGTTTTAACATGCTGAGACCAACTTTATTCTGATACATGCAGGTCTTTTAAAACAACTGAAATAGGACCCATTCTGTGCTTGCTGGAGGGCACCATGTCACAAAGATTATAAAACTATAAACTGCATTCTCCCTATGACTGGCCTTGAGACATGTAAAATTAGTTATTATTAGACAGTTTGCAAATAACCCTTTCAAATCTTTCATCTCATTAAATTCATGCGTTGTTGGTTACCATACAAGCTGTACCAGACAGTTTATCCATTCTTAAGTAACTTTCTGAATTTTTCCACTGGTATGACAGCACAGTTCTTGCAACCGTTTGAAATTTAAATTTAAAACAGTTTTTCCGCCATGCTGTGTGTGGTCCAGTTTTAAACTTTATGTGTATGATCAGAGGTCGGAGCTGTTCTGATATGCATGAAAATTTGGGTTTCCCAACCTAATCATTAAGCACATTCTTCCCATAAAAGAAGGAATGTTCTTATCTTCAACAAAATCCTCCTGTCAAGGTTTATCTGGTCTTCATCAGAGATATTCACAGCTGTTCATGAAGGTTGTTAATAATACTCTTCGTAAAGCCTTTTGATAGATAGGAAAACAGGAAGAATTTTAAAAATCAAGGGGAAATGTGCCATTCAAGAAAATGTGTTTGTATAAAGAATTTCAGCTCTAATGATGGTAGAAAGTTCTTTCATACAGGAATGAAATTGCCAGTTCCTTTCAGCATTTAGACCTTCAACTCTGTGTCCAAAATAATGGTTCTGCAATTTCTGTTAAGTGATACACCTCCTAAAATAGTATGTACTAAACAGATGCACTTTCACAAATTCATACACCATTAATTTTCTATTGTTTTTCTAGCATCTGAGCCTGCTTTTCTATATAATCTTATTAAATCCTAAAGCACTGCTTTATCATAACAAGTCTCATGTAGATCATACACAGGCGTCTATGAACAATCGATACCTCCCTGACTTACAGGGAAATGAAGAGAGCAAGAAGTGTGAATAAGTTGCTAAATCAATCATGTGGTTAAAAATTTCCAAGACTTTCAGATACAAAGAGTAATCCAGTTTCATAATGGTATGAGCATTTCTCTGTTCTCTCTGTATCACACAGGCATCAGAAAAGAGAGAAATCCAGGCCCCACTACTAATAACAGATAAAAGAGTTGATAACCCAAGTGCACAGAGCAGCAGTGTCCTTTCCATAAAGAAAACCCCCAGCCCCCGCTATGAGGACTATCATTTCCTGGGCCACACTAACTTGCCGGATGAGTGAAATGTGCTGATGATTGTCACTGATTGCTTATCTACCAAGAAATTTCAGCTACTCTTCTTACTTAAAGGCAGTTTACCAGCATTATATTTTTCTTTTCTGTCTCTTATTTGCATTGGATTTAAGTATCCCATGACTTCTAATTACAAAATTTACATCCCTTAATTTTCTTGTACTATGTTTTTTGCATGAATTTTTTTTTTTTTTTTTTTTTTTTTTTAAGATTGTGGTGATATTCTGTTGGTGATAATATCTTGCTGTTTTTCTGGCTTCCACTAAACTGAACTGAACTACCAACACAATATTTTATCTGTCTCATTCTGTGTCTTAAAGGACCACAGACTAGTCAGCATAATTCCTAGTTTTTCCATCAAATCCACCACTTTCAACAGCTGCATCTCCCTCCTTGTTCCACAGGTTATGACAAATCACATACCCATCTACATGCACACACATATAGATATATGTATAAAGTGTATTAAATAGAATTCCTGGTTTTTTATACCAAGTGGAATTTCCTGGTTTTTTATGCCAAGTGGAATTGAGGAATGTTTACAAATAAAGAGTAGAAATGAAAATAAAGGAGCTTTAAAAAGAGTTAATTTCTTTAACTTTTCTGTAGAAAATTTTTCAAATATACACAGAATATAAAAAAAATTAAATTCCTTCAGTTGTTACTCCTAATGTTCTGTGAGTCATATTTATAGAAATTCTTTATTTCACAGACTTGTCTCGTGCCAAAAATTTACTCTACATAATTTTTGCTAGGAGGAGGAGTTTTTTATTCATTTTGGTACTTTGTTCTTACAAGACTGCACTTAAATTTTGTATAATTTGACTTTTTTCCTTGCTTTTTGCCTTTCTGTGACTACATGGAAAGTGTGTGTGTATCAATACAATAGCATTACATAATTTTTAAAGCAAAGCAGGAATAAATGAGAGAAGAATATTTAAGATAAATGAAAATCAAGAAATGTCATAATGTAAGACTCCCTCCAGTTCTATGTTAATGTATACAAATGTTTAATTTATATGAGGACAGCAGTGAGTTTTATTCCCATTTATTTTGGTCCATTGCCATGTTTGTTCAACAGCAGAGAATAATCTCTAAGTAGCAGCAGTGATAAAGGAATTTGGAAATACAATTTTTCATGACATTTTATTAAATTAGTTATTTGGCCACTGTTGTGAAACTGACTAGGATCCACTAGGGCACAAGCTACTTCACTTCAAAACAACCTGATTTGAATGATTTTTTTTTTTTTTTTTTTTTTTTTTTTTTTTTTTTTTTTTTTTGTTACACTACTTGCTGTGACCTTGTTTCCCAATGGATTGTTGTGTTCTGTGTGACTGACTTCCTCCTCTCCCTTTGTGCACGTGTGCATAGTTTGTGATTCTGTCTATTAGACCAACCAAGTAAACATTGTTTGCCTTTTGGGAGCAGATTTTGACACTGGCAGTGGTTTGCAGTTGCTCCCTGTCACTTTTTGGGGTCATTTTTTCCTGGTTTGCTTCATAATGTTTCTTTTGTTTGATGAAGAAAAACATCTTGTGCCTGAAATAAGGTGTTAATAAAGCAACAGTTTTACAGCTTGTTTTTAGAATCTGTTTTAATTAGGAGCTAGTTTCAAAAGCTACTTTTTTTTTCTAGTAATGTTTTTAGCTTATTAGTTAATCTGTTGCATTTTCATGTTTAAGTAAAGAAGTATATCGCAGAAGTATATCTTAGATTCAGATATTTGCTGCCTATTACTATTTTGCAGTCTGTTAGGTGACAGACACAAAAAGATTAAAATTTCTTCTGACAATGTGCCATTGTTCTTTAACCTTAATTAACCTCAAATGTCTTATTAACTTAAGCTTGAATTCTTTGCCCAAGATATTTCTTTCTCATACTTCTCTGCCTCTACTCGTTTACCACCCTACTCCTCTGATGGAAAGATAAGAGTAAAAATTACTAAAGAGCTTCTTTGGCTGCTTTAATACACCAGTTTTGTTTATTCCCCTAAGGAAAAAGTGCTTTCTCGTTGTCCACCGTTGTCACCAGACCACTGACACCAGATAGTGTGGAGATGAATTAAATTATTTTACTCTCTTTTACCATTCCCCTTAATGTCTGGTAATCAATATTTCATTTGAATTTCCCCTCCTTTATTGTCAGACTGCTTGTCCTCTGGAGGCTGCTGAATCTAGTCTTTTTAACTAGATTCATAACAAATTTGATTATAAAGCATCGTTTAAAGTTAGAGTATTTAAAAATGGGGAGGGTAGGAATACTATGTCTAATAAGAGCTTTCTTTCCCCTGAAATCTTGATTTTCCTTTTCTCTATTCAGATACTATACACCAACACTGTCATAAATCTTCTCCCTGAAATCTAAATCACTTACTGTACCTTTATTTTCTGTCATTTGATTCAATGTGATTTCTTGTGGTCATTATCTGTCCCAACTTGTCTTCTGTCATTCAGTATTCCTTTTAAAAAGCTTGTATTTTCTTCAGTAGCTCTCATGTGTGTTTGTTAACGTATCACATTTCTGTTAATCAGTTCAATTCTTTAATAATTACATTATTGTTCATGAAGTGAAAGCTTTTTATTGCTATCCTACTGTTTGTATATTTCAGAAAACCACCAACGATTAAAACATAATCACGCTACATAGCAATGCAATCCTATTTAAAATAGTAACCTTCAAAACACCCAGAATAGTCATAAAAGCATAGATCTTGTTTTAAAAGGTGAACATTATACCTCTTATTTAACATATGAATACCAAATAATATTATAAGGGAAAAAATAAACAAGGAAAAGAACGGAATATTTTCAATAGCACTGTTTGTTCTTGTGGAGAGAATTCCTGTCAAGCAAGAGTTGATTAGTTGTTTAAAGAAAGCTATAACTTTTCAATAAAAATTTCAAAAATAGAGATGATACCATTGGAAATCATATTAAAAGTATATATATTTCCTTGTATTCGCTTGTATTGTTTTTAATTAAAATTCTGAATTGTTTCTTTTCTAGTCACTTTGTGGCTTTTTTCCCAATAAGTGTATACTCAGAAAAAATTACCGATACCGGAACCATTACTAAGAATGTAAAATTAATGGCCACATCATTAGAATTTGAGCATATTCAATAATTTTTCTAACTGACCTGTAGTATTGAGAAGAAGAAAACGCTCATAAATTAAATATCTGAGGAAATTTTTAGTGCTGAGCATTTACTAATAGGCTTCTGTCCTGATCCAAGAGGTAAAACCAGAAGTAATTTAGCAAGAATTAAATATAAATATTTAGATTTGTGTTAAGATTGTTTTTGAGAAAGTTATGGGATATATATCGATCATTTTGCTTCAGGATATGAAATAATTGTCTCTGGAGACTGTTCCATTATCATGGTACAGCAGTATATGTTAGGCTTTTCTCTTAGAGATACCAGTTAAAGGTCACTGCCTGAAGCAAAGTGACAACTAGAATTGATGGGCTATCATAATTTTCAGTAATGTGCTCTGATTTAGCACAAAAGTCATATCTGAAGTGAAGAAAGATCACAGTAATCCATTAATCAGTTATTTTTTATTTATAAGATTTGAGTTCTTTAACCTTATTAAAATAATTCTGGTCCTCAAGTTGGTTTATGGACTGAAAGAAAGGAAATGGAGCAATGCAAAATTAAACTGCTAAATGTAAATCTTTCCACTCTCCTAAAGATATATGAGCATTTTTATTTGGAATTTCAATAGTGGTAAAGTCAAAGGATTGGCTTAAAAGAAAACACATTATCCACTGCTTTGCATATATTCCCACTGTCTCCTTAAGAGAAGAACTGCTTTTTTTTCTGCTGAGAAAGATATAAGGCAGTTCTACATGTGATCTGTAGCTTGAGAGGAAATAATCTGTCTTTTCTCTCTGCCCAAGCAGTGGACTTTGATTTTGTTTCTCAAAAATGGTCTTGCTCTGTACCTGCACTGAAATTCCCAACATCCAGAGTGGTTTCTGTCTTCTGCATAAGTTCCATAATATTTCCTAGTTCTCATAATAATGGCAGAAAGATGACCCAGTTCAAAAACAAATGGTGAAAGATGGTGCAGTACAAATTGCAGTTTATGAAACTATTTTTTTCCATTTTTGAGAGTTCTATGATTCATTTTGTTAAGACAAAACCTGTAAGAAATGTAAGAATGGCCTTGAAGGAAGTATTTACTGCCTCATGCAATGCCTAGTTGCTACTTATTAAACAACACTGCTATTATCACTATGTAACTTTTCTTCCCCTGTAACTTAATCCCCAGCATTCATGTTCAGAGGGTTACATGAAAATGAAGAGTGGAACTGTTAGGTTGATTAGGTTTGACAGGAAGACAATGAAATTGGACCTTTTTTATAACCTATATTGGGTGTGGTTGTAGCAGTAGCGGTACCCCATTGAGTTTATTTCATCATCCCTTCATATTTTGGATGCATAAATATATATTAATGGCATTAAATAATATGAATATAGGAACTAACTGACTAAATATAGGAACTAACTCCTAAAAACTCAGCATACTTACTATCTTACTATACATATTTATACATACTATCTGTAAATAAACCTTGGTTCTAGAAATTTTTATTACAAGATCATTAATTCCCCATGAAACAGTTATCAGTAGGCCTATTGATTCTGTAAAGAGAATGTCAATGTCATTTACTCAAAAAATAGTGCACAGATTTAGTGACAATGGATGTATTTCAGAATTCAGTGCTTCCTATCCACTTATTTTTTGAGAAGGAGTGGCTGATTTATAGAGCATTTATCGAACCATCAGAAAACGTACTTTGTTCCCTTTTGGTATTACACTTTAGAAAATTTTATCTGTACTACTACACTATTACTTCTGCAAACTAATTAGTGGCTTAAACAACTGAAAAGGGCTGCAGTGCACATCTGAACCAAAGAATAAATTTTCTGTTGCTAAAAGCAGTGGCTTTTTTCTTACTTTCATTTTATTTTAGTTTGATTTTATGTCCCTGCTCTCTACATTTTTCTGGAACAGTTGTGCATGGTTTCTGAAGTGCTGCCCTATATTCTTGTGCGTGCTTGTATATGACTTTAATTTCCATTCACTTAAAATATAAATAAATGTACTGGTTATTTTAAATTTACTTTTTGGCAGAAAACATATTAATTGTCTAAATTAATTTTATGGAAGAATTGTTGAAACCACTTTCTACAGTATTCTTTTTCACTTAGGAATCAGGAAATGTTATGGATGGATTTTTCTAAACATGCCAAAGGACATTATGATTTCATACTTCTAGAAAAATATTTAAAAGTTTGTTAATTGTCAAGTTAATGTTTTTCAAAATATGAGGGCTGAGGGAGACACATAATTTTAGATTTTTAGTAAAATACTCAAGCATGCATGAATTCTTCTAGAAGAATTTGCTTAAACCTTTTATTGTTACCAGTAAAGCTAATTTTGAGTGGTATTAGGGGAAGGAATGAGGTCAGTCACTAAAAACTATGTGGAAATTTCTTTCTTTTTTTTTTTTTTTTTCTTTTTTTTTTTTTTTTTTTTTTTTCTTTTTTTTTTTTTTTTTTTTTTTACAGTCAGTTAGAGACAGAGGTTAAGAGAATGCAAATGATTTATTTCTTCCCATCCAATTTGAAACATATGAAATAATTTAAGTATTGACCGTAAGTGTATCAAAAATCAGATGTGCAATAACCCATTAGAGTCATAGCTTTCTCTAGAAACACACCTTTTTTTTTTAGATTCATACCTGTGTTAATTATTATTTTTAGGCTTTATGAACTGAAGTTATTGATTTGCTGGATTTTCTCTAGAAGTCTGAAAAGTTAGCAGGGAAAAAACAGCTACACTGCAAATCTAGAGTGAGTTTATGCTTTCCAGCAAATGCTGTAGGTTTGTCTCGGGCATTTTTGAGCACTCGTTCCCTTTCAATTAATTAAGTAAGTTTTAATTTCCTTACCTTTTTAAATAAGAAACCCCAGGGAGCACTTTCAAGAAGTTTCATTTATTGCATATTCTCTGTTATCAACCTCATTCAGACTGAATAAAAGGCACAGAGAGTTTGGATTTCATTAATTAATATAACCTAAATTGCCATTCAACAGAAGCTGTTCTTTTAACAATCTCTGCTAAAACACAATTTCAATACTATTTATGAACCACATTCTCTTTGATGCATCCCTCTTTGTGAGTCACAGTTCATTATGAGTTTATTTGAATGATGTCTATTGTCTCTGTGAGCACTAGACAGTCGTGCCTTGTCTTGAGCCAGGCACTAGGACAAGGTGACCTTCAGATGTCCCTTCCAACCACAGCCATTCTGTGATCTTGATAGTCAGCATAAGGCAGTAAGGGAGAAGTTGGCACCTTCTATTGGAGTTCCTACATTTATAGACATTTACTTCACTTATATGAATGAATATTCTTGAATTAATATTGTTGAGTTAGATCGTGGGTATTTCCTTTATTGCACACATATTGCAAACAGCTTTATGCTGCTTCCAGGTCATCTGAAAAGTTTGGGTTGAATATTTGGGATCTGGGCTATTGCAAAAGAGTACCGTAACTTTGGGGTTTGAGCTTATGATAACCTTGGATGAGTGCCATTACCTTCAAATCAAAATTCAAAGTGTATGGTACATTGATTTACAGTGATCCAAATGAATGATGCAATTAAATTTTTTTTGCAAAATAGATAGATAAACTATATTTAATCTAGTTGTCTGCACATTAAATTGTAGAGTCTTCTGTCCTCATGTCTGTGGAGACATTTGCTCTCCTGATTCAGTTGCCAGGAATTTAGTCTTTGTGCATGTTTTTAATCTCAAGTTAAAGACTGAGAGTAAGGGCTCTCTTGTTTGGAATATAGCCACTTAAGGAATCCTTCAGCTTGAATCCATTTTTCTCATTTCCTTCTTCTCTTGCTAAAGTGCATGTTCACTTTTAATTCATTCAGAAAATAGCCTTATAGTCTGCTTTTGAAGATACAAAAATTAGTTTGACAAACTTGTTTCACCTTTTGTACTTCATGTATGAATTTTATTTAACAACAGGTTAAACTTCATGCTAAACTGAATGCTTGTAGCTTTTAAATGTCTCTGTCTACTGACTATATTTCTTACCTATCTGTACTTCAGCAAGTATGCCTGATGGAGTATCTAATTTTGATTAATACCTGTAATTCATTATGACTGAAACTGCATATGATGGCCTCCAGGGGGAAATTGTTAGCACATTATGAGGTATTATATTCCAAAAATTCATAGTTTAAAGGAATTAGCTTCACCATTTAGCAAGGCAGTGAATTCAGATTGTTTGACGAGATGGCCATTTGCAACAGCAGATAGATATAGGTGTTTAAAAGGCTTTGTGACCACTGGAAGAAAAAACATGAGGCAGCCTAAAAAAAATATGAATTCCAAAAAATAAAGTCACCATAAACAATTGCATTAAGAATCAAGAAAGGGAGTGAAAAAAACCCAAAAACAAACAAACAAAACCAAAACAGTTGGATTATTTACAAAAATATTTATTTCGCCATACTCTGAGGTGAGGTAGTTCCTAGGCATGGCAGATGCAATATCTGAATTGTTTGAAATGCAGCATGCTTTATTTGAAAAGCCAGACACCATCAAGCAAACCAATAGCGTACTGAAAATTCATTGAAATAGAAGTACCAGTTTATGAACACTAGCAAATAAGTAACTGTGTTCACATGCACACTTTAGAACAAAACACACCAAGAAATCAGGAAATCAAATGGACTGCAGAAGTCCACAAATGGTGAGCATTCTTAGTGCACTTCTGAGTAAGGGGTATTTCAGTCTGATTACACCTAACCTCATCATTTTACCCACTGGCTTTCTGCACTAATTTTTGAAAGTCACCTAGCAATTTGGTTCCTTTGGTCTTTGTTTTTACTAACCTTTAATTTCAGAGGCATTTTGACTACTTATCATGCTCGTTCATTAATGCAGTATCTGACAAATATAGACAAGCAGATGTACCAGTTGCAGTAAGGTACTATTTAAAAACATTTAAACCTCATTGCATTTTAAAATGTGTTGAAATTCAGCAATAATCCTGAAGCAGGCTGGAATCATCAGGAAATATCAGTGCTGGTAGACTGACAGATGCTTCAGACTATAACAGAACCAATTTCATAGATTTTTTTACTGCTATGTGTGTATGATGTATATGTACATGATGGCATTTTTCCTTTCAGTAATACCCTCTGTTGCAATCTCTGTACCACTGGCTTCTCAGAGTGTTTCATAAGTCTACTTGAACATATTCACATACAAAGGAAAAATTATTGGGTGCCTGAGTGTTTTTCTATTCTTAAAGGAGTATTTCTTTCAAGCATTTTGCAAAAACACCAGCAACTGAGAACACCCACTCTTTCCTTTATGTACATTCAGGTTGTGAACAAAGGCAGGATAGTCTATTCATGGAATCTATCAAACCAACCTCTTGTTCTTATTGCGCTCATCCACGGATGTTTAGAAAAATTTCCTCAGCTTCCAGAAATCTACAGCTTACAGAAAATTTAGAGCTAGAAGTTGTATGATTGAATTTCTAGTCCTTCATCAATTTTTCTTCTATTACATTTCCCATGTAAGATTATATGTCCTTAGTATTTTCCTTGCTGTGTCGTGCACATTTGGAGGGTAACAGTAGAGGTTGCTTTCAATCTCATGGTTTTTATTGGCCTACTTTTAGTATTTGTGTTTTAGTTACAGTTTCACTTCCTGGTTTAGTGCACATTTATAAGATACTCTACTTTCTATTTTGAAGCAAAAGGGAAGTAAGAAAAACTGTTAGCATCCGGCAACCACACCTTGATGCATTATAGCCCCCAGAGTCTTGGTATGGTGCATTAATTTTTCAGCTTGTAATTTGCCAGATGCATTTAATGGAACCAATTTTCATTACATCTGTTCTATGGTTCAAAGAGCTCTTTTAGTTGCCAAAGGGAGCCAGCTTCACACAGATTCAGAGAGGGTGGTAATGCACTGTATCTTGAAGTATTAGATAACTAGGAATGGTTTTATAGCAAACAGATTATTTTTTAGAAAGGCAAATTCTATATTCATGACTTGCCACTATTAGAATTCAGATTTAAACTGCTTAAGTCTCTTCCTCGGGAACCATATATTGATTTTAATGTAATTTTCTTCATAACACTCTCAGATTACTTATCTTTTTAAGAAATGATATCTCTCTGTTTATTGGTAAAAGAAGACATAGGTATACATAAGTAAATACTGAGTTTAAACTAAGAATAGCTTAATAAAGCTTTCTCATGAAATAGTAAGAGATGTGAGGAATAACATTTTGTAATTTTCAGTTCTAAGACAAGACAGTTTATTATACCAAAACAAACTCATATTACCAAGCTAACTGTACATGTTGTGCATAATTTTAATCTTCATAAAATGTGTAACAGTTGTATGGTATTAAATTCAAGATTTCACTTGACAGCAACTTTCAATGAAAAGGTTTTTCCTCATGGGCTGAAGAAAATTTGAAATGTTCTACTACACTTTGAAGTTCTAAAGCATCAGCCATATGAGAATTATAAAGCATTAATCCTGAAGAGTTTCCACCTGACAGTCATGAAATAGCATACCTGTGTGAAAAGTGACTCAGTTTTACTTCCTCAGGCAATACTTTCCTTTTTTTCTGCTGCTTCAGAAATATCATGCATCATGTCGTAGTGAGAAGATGGCCTTGGAATGACTAGATCTTTTTGAAATTACTGATGTCTACACTAACTGCATTTATCTAAGACATTTCAATGACATTTAAAATAAGTTGTTTATACTAGGAGTTTTATTTTAGTTTGATAAGCCATGTGTGAAAGTTCTTCCAAAAGAGTGATCAAAAGCTTATTTTAACTGTGTTGTTCTAAACAGTTGTTGTTTGTAAGGATAAAATTGTAATAGAAGAAGCAAATCTCTTAGCAAGGGTTCATACACAATTGAAGAACATTAAACATCTCTCAGCTGCAAATAAGATCAATCAGAGGCTTGTCATGTGGCCTACATTTAGGTTTCACACTGGTTATGTTGTAAAGTCCACTTTTTTGGGCTTTGGGCACCAAACAGACAATTTCTTTCTCTGCCTTAGAGAGAAAAGATACCTACAACAAGCAGTCCTCCAAGAATTCTAATCTTTTGTCTTCTTTCATTACATGCAAGCACAGGAAAAGGAATCTTAGTTTTATTATGCTCTCCAGCAAACAGCAGGACAGTGATGTTTCCCCCTTCTGCTGTCTGCCCCAGTTTATATTATATACTAAGCTAATGACCACATTTACATTTCCTTGAAGTTAAAACAAGTCCTTATAGTGGTGGTATTTTTTTGTCACTGAGACTGACTGAAAGGGGAGTTGAATTTGAATTAGCAATTAAGAGGTAAAAATGCATGGAAGAAGAAAGGGACTGAGGAGAGGGGTGAAGGAAGATATTCACTCCAGGTCTGCATTTCAAGTTCAAGATTTGGTGTCACAAAATTTACACGACCAAGACCACAGAAAGAGCAAGAACAGCCTCAGAAGGCAGATGGAGAGTTCTCAAGTATGTTTGCATTAATTCTTACAGAGGAATACTTAATACTCAGTGAAATTGAAATTCACAACAAAAGAAGCAACTGAAGGTGTTTGCTGCCTTGTGCATTGCCGACACTGGAGACTTACAAAATAGGAAAGGATTGTAAAACGTGATTATGTAAAATGAAGCCATTTGGGCTTTTCTGTAAACAAATGCATTCTAATTTCCTTTTCACATTGCTATACCTCCTTTTTTCATTTCCTAGGTACTGTTTTTTTATATTTTTTTTTTATATTTTTATGTTTAGATGCATTAGGAATTAGGTGTTTTATGCAATAAGGCTCATGGTATTTCCATTGCAAAGACACAAAAATAGCTGTAGGTGTAAATTTATGATTGAAACTGAAAGAATAAACTGCATTTTAAAATAATCCACTTATAGTCAGTAAGCTATAGTCATTTGTAATGTTGGGGTTTTGGGGGTTTTTTGTTTTGTTTTTTTTTAAAAAAAATTCATTTCTGCGACTAAACAGAACCTGAGTACTTGGTAACATCAAAATTCTGACAACTCATTTTTGCCTGAGGTCTGGCTTTGCTACCAAAAAAATCTCACCATATAAACTTTTTTGCCAGTGTTCCATTGTGTTGGGTTTTTTTTAATTTCCTGACAGAGAACTGCTTTTGCTTCAGCCATTGCAAAGATCCCAAGTCAGATTTTCCCAAGAAACCGTAACAGTTGATAACAAAAACTAATTTCTAGCCGGAAAGCAAGAGATAGCAACTACAGTGGAACAGCCTATGTCATCCCAACTTTGAAAATGCAACTAATGAAATAGAAAGCAGATGGACCAGAATTTGCTCATCAGTGCATTAAAACTGACAGATTTCAGTCCATAGATCCAGCTCTACCTAATGTCACATCCTGGGAAACTATTATTTTAAAGAATAAAACTCCCTCCAAGAGTATATCATTAAATCAAATTTCAATGTAAAACTTTTTTTTCCAAAAAAAATTAGTTAAAATTGTTCAAATTGCATTTGGCCATTTCCTGGACTTTATGTTAACAGGGATAACCTTTGATACACAACAGATTATAGAGTTTACCATTACATTTAGTGATATGAGTATTTTTAGGAGAAAACACGGCTAGAAAGATATGGATATTTTCTCTAGATAGTACTACTTACTGCTAGGAAAATTTAGGTATTCCAGATGCAGAAATAAACTGAGACTAAAGAATGAAAATACTCCCAAGAGACTACTGGATAAAACACATGAAATCTCCTTGCTTTTGTTTTACTGTTTTGTCTTTTGTTCTCTTCTGAGGTTGCCTCATGTATGTAGAAATATTCCTATTTAATTTATGAGTGAGAAGAAGTAACTTCATCCAGAGAGGGCTTCTCTAGTCTTGTGGAGAGCACACCTTGCTCACTGTGCATTTGTGATGTCATGGCTCCTTATGTGCTTAGGTTACTTTTCCAAAGCACACATTTTCCAAAATACAATGCTGCTGTCTTTATAATACAGACTTAGCCTTGTGCTGTGCATGGCTTAGTCCACATACTGAGTTTTCATGGCCTGACTTTTGATTATGATTGAACTCTTGTGATTTAAAATATGGAACAAGGCTGTTTTCAAAATGAAGACAGTGAAAGTTAAAAGAAGTAAGTAAAAATAACTTATGAGTTTATCTGATGATATAACAAATCAAACACTTGCAATAGTTTTTACTGATGGATGCTGTAAATTTAATATCTTTTTATCATTAACTGGACTCGGGCCTATAATGAAAGGTACTAGATACAACCAAGCATTTAGGAAACCTACAAGACAGACCTGAATTTTAAGTCCTCCTTCCTCTCTTCTGCAGCAACACAAACTCCCATCTCTTGTTTTTTCCCGTGTCTGCCTTTACTATCTGGCCCCATCCATTCCATTCTCCAACATGTACAGAATGGTTGTGATAGGACTAGGGAAAAGCAGATTTGAAATTTTTGGGCTCTAAATTAATTGTCCAGATTATCATATGTTGATTTTTACACTAGGCTTTTTGTAAATTATATGAGGGGTGTGGGGGTGGACAGATAGAACACTTTGTGGCACACCACAAGATTTTTTATATTTTCTGTTTTGACCTTTTCATTAGTTTCAAGTCTTTAAAGACTGACCTAAATTCTGCAGTTAGACAATATGGGACACAAATTAATTGCTAACATTTTCAGGACAGGGTATGTTCTAGGTTTGTATAAAGAAAATGCACACCACATATTTGCAGTCAGTAGCATTTTGGCATTTTTGTGTATTTGTGGCATCTCAGGATATTTTAACAGAAGTTCTAGGACTAAAATGCACATACTTCAACTCTCATCCCACTTGAGGAGCCTAAGCTTCTTTACTTCTTTACTTTTGTAAAGCTTATTGTAGAGATTAAAGTCATTGTAGAGATTAAAGAAAATACTCAAAAGAATATGTTATATAGTAAAAACATAGCACCTGTACTGTACATTTAATAAAAAGAGTCAGATCTGATGTAAGTTTGTAGTGGAATCAAACCAACTTTTTGACTCCAAATCTTTTGGTTAAGTGTTAGTGATAAAAAAAGCACATGCTGATCCACATAGTTTTAGATATGGTTGCAGCAGGAGTATTTTTACTTATAGAAGGTCCTTTTGTTGCTTTTCAACCCTTTCTTCAACATTGGGCATTATTTTCTTTTAGGCAGATGTAATCACTTTCAGCTTGAAATTGAGCAGAAATTTAGCTATTTTGGTGTGCGCGCCTTTGACTTGGAAAGAACCAGTCTTCTAGCAAAGACTTAAGTGGGCACAGAACTGCTTAACAGGAGCTTCATGGACTTCATATTTTTTAGCTAGAAACCAAATGTTTAATCCATCATCTGTGTGTATTTTAGCCTGCTATGTTTTCAGATCATCCTTTATTACTTTCATATTTCTGTGACAGATCTGCAGCATGACATTATTATGCCATGTGATTCTGATTTTGGTCTTATGTAATACCATGGAGAAGATTGGTTTACATGCATCTCCAACATCAAATTTTAAGCCTCTCTAAATTCATTTTTCTAAAAATTTTCTTGAGAAAGAAATTTACCTAGTTTTGCACAATCTGTTTTATATAAATCAATATAATTTAATAATTTTACTCGTGTCTAAGTTAATCTTAAAAAGATTTCATTATTCCAGCAGTTTCCTAGGCATTGAAAACAGATCCACTATTGCTAAATAGTTTTTGCTTTTTTCCCCCCAACAGTACATACCTTCATGTACCATTTACTCTTCTGATACTTCATGTAACTGCTAAACATTAGGATACTGTTAAAGCTTTTTAGCACAATAGCTTGAATTTATTGGTTCTGCTATTTTTAATATATTTTAGTGCTACAAAATCTGTAATGTACTGTCATTTCCAAGGCTTTCTCATTACTCCTTTTCTACAATTAATAGACTCTATTTTCCATTATGATTTTTCGTTGAAACTGAAGCAAAAACTTTTTTTCAAAAATTCCTCTTCCATTTAGTGAATTATTTTCCCTATTTCATCTCTGCTTTCATTGTGCTTCCCTTGCTCTTTGTCTACCCAAATGGAGCCTGGTCCCCCTGAATTTCTTTTGGAATAGACCCTTTTGTACCTTATTTGATACAGAGTTGGCTTTTGTTAAAGGATGTGGTCTATGTAAATGCTCCTTAGTTATCTGTGTTTCTTTCCTAACTTTAATTTCTTTGCCATTTCAAGTTGGTCTACCAGCACAGAGACCACATAAAGTTCTTACAGTGTGATTGTGCCTGATTTATGACTAGAAGTTCATCATCGATGCTACCATAACTAGTTGTTGTTTGTGTTTCCTTCGTGCATGAAATAAAGTGCATTTTTCAGCAACATCCAAGAGACCTGACAAAATTACTACCATGAATTTCTGTTCTGTTAATTTTTTCATAAAAAATTTAAATTTTCATAAGCATATTTAAATGGCAATGAAAGAAGTCATCTTTCTATATTTTTATTTATTAGTAGTACATTTGCCTGTAAACAATTGTAATAATTATGACCAAATATGCAACAAATTCACTTTTGCATAGTAATACCCTGAGAATCCCATTGATTTCAGGCAGTTAAAAGTGTATGACAACCCAGAATCTGACCAATTAAAAATTAATTAGATTGCTGTTAATATAGTTGAATAATGTTTCATATAAGGAATGCTGAAATTAAAAAAAGAAATTGAATCATTATATTGTTTAAAAAAATTAAATTCCCTCCTCCTTCATGGTGCAATATGTAAGTGTTGCTTTGCAATATTTTAGTTCAGTTAAATGTCTCCTTAAGAAAAACCTGATTTATTATTGCTTTGCAGAGTAAATGTTAATGAGTGAAATTTCACTGATGATTAAAATCCTTTTCCTAAAGTATCGTTTTTCTTTTATGGAGACTGAGTGCCTTTTTAATGGGCATGTTTGGGTTTAAATTTATTATTGCTCCTACATCAGTTACTATTTAGTGTGCATTAGAAGAATAATGAAATTTAAGGAATTTTTCTTTATTTTGTATATATTAATTATGCTATATATTGAAGTATTTTTAAAACTGTTGGACTGCTTCCCTACAGCAGGAAGTAGCTTCCCCATATAGTATATTTTAGTTATATAATCCACATTTATATATATTTATGTCAGTTGAATAACCCAGTTATTTGGACTTGACACAGTGCTAAAAAATGTAGATTTTTTTGCCATGCTGACTCAAGGCACTTACATATGTGTTTTGAGATTTATTCTTAACATGAGCTATCATATATTCTTTCCTCCCACCAAAAAAGTTATATATCTATGTATATATGTATGTATATATATACACACAGGGTTGTGTGTGTATATATATATACACATTCATACATACATACATACATAATGTGCATGTGTCTGTTATATATGAATCTATGATACATGTCAATCTATAACATACAGATATCTCTTTATTTTGATAGAACTACACCAGTGTCATTGAAGCAATGCATTCTGCAATAAAGACCATGGAGGTGTGCAAAAGAAAGCTTTCTACACCATCTACAAAAGAGGAATATTTAAATCTGCAGCCAAAGTCCATTAATTTCCCAGATATTTCTGTTTTCATTGTAATAGGTACTGTTTTTAAGAGTCATAAGGGAGAGAAACACTGTGAGACTCTTTCAAGATTCGCATCTGTGTTACTGTTAAGACAACGTTTTAGTTATAGGTAGACCAGATAGCATTAAGCTTAAGTGTCTTCAATTGCTTTAGTTTCATTTCCTTGTAATTTCTGATAATTTTAATTATTTAGCCGCAGGTTTTCTAGGGCAACCTATTTGAATCAAGAGCCAGATAATAAATGCTTTAGAAAGATAAAATTTTTCTTGCATATTCCGTATATAGAATATAGTATTCTACAGTCTATTCTCTGAATGATGTAGCTATCCACATTGCAAATGATCGTATCATATGAAAGGTATTAGGTTTTATTCTTGGTTTAAATTCATGAGTAAGTATTTACATATTAGTCTTAATTTTTTTGGCATTGGCAGTTGCGAGTGCTTTGATATTACCATGATGAAGCTAGATGAATCTTGTATTTTTTTTTCTATTTTTCTGACATAACATGTACTATACTGGCATCATAAGTCACTCTGGGATTGCACAATACCAAATATGTAGCAAGATAAAAAGCAGGGTAGCTTTATGAAGAAAGACAAAAACAGGTAATAAGAGAACTGAAAAATATCTTGATAATTCCAGTCTATTTTTCACTAACGTATCTACTTGTATATCCAGCTACTAATTTTACTTACATGGTGAAGAAACAGGTGAAATAGATACAAAAGCTGAGGTACATTAATAGGAACAAGAGAAAAAACAGCAGAACCTTGAGACACACCTCATGGTGAGAGCTATAGAAGCAGAATATGACATGATATGGCAAAGCATCACCAAGAAAAAAAAGTGTGAAGGCAAGTGGCATGAGAAAGAAAATAAGGGGAAGACATCTCTGTAACACCTACGTATTCCTTATCTTGCAGCATCTGTTTTCTGAGATTGATGAGGCAGAAGGATCTGCTCTACTGCACTAAAACACAAGTTCCTCTTGTACAGCACAGTAACAAAATTCAGGAGCTAATGGAAAGACTGTTCAGTAAGGTACCTAAGTAGTCTTGAAAATGCCCAAAACAAGAGTATTTACATTTTAAAGTCTCAATCGGTAATATCTGAATTTCCAAAAATAGTTTTTACTAGATGTGATTTCTGCCAGTTGAAAGCTGCTTGTAGTTGTTTAATGCTGATGAAGTCTGTTGCAGTTGAAGGCTCACAGGTGCTCTTGATTGCCTGCTTTAAATCCTGCAGCTCCTATGCCTGCAAGAGGTACACTGTAAGGAGTCTCAAGAGTTTGTTTCGTAAATCTTCTCAGATGCCATGGTAGGTGATAGTTTACTGTCAATATCAGTGCCAGCGTCTTATTGATTGAAATTAATCTTTACATATAGCTCTTTCTCAAATTCGGTATCATTCTCAACAGCAAACATTTCTCATTATTTTCCTCAAAATTTGTATTTTTATATTTTCTTTGATGTTTTATTGAAGACCATTTTAAAGACACTGCCATTCTGAATGCTATTTTTCCATTAAAAATTGGAAAAAAAAGGTGAAGAAATCTTTAAAAATGGATTCATTCCAGGCATTTGGGATGAAAATTAACATTTGTTTTGTTGGGGTTTGTTGTTGTTGTTGTTTTGTTTTAATCTTCAGAAAAAGGTTTTCCTGTTTCTACAGACTATGGCTAGTAGTTACTTAAGAATATGTTTATATTATCCAGACTGCAAAATCTGTGATAAAATACGGAGATTTTGTAAAAACCTTAGGATTCAAAAAGGAGTCTTATTTTGAAGGACTCATAATAGCAATACTTGTATGGAATTTCCTAGTCATTAAGAGAATAATGGCAACTCACATTTCCCAAATGCAGTCATCCAATGTTTAGAGAAATCTTTATGAAGAAAATGACCAGACATAAAAAGTCCTTCTCTTGTAAGTGCAGGCACTTAATTGACTGCTCTGATCATTAAAATAAATTAGACTACATTCTCCACAACTCCCCATGGAACTTTTATCTCAAGAGAAAATTGTAAAACAATTCACTGTTGCAATGCAAAACAGAAAACCATGTTTTCTATACAGTAGCTGTGCCAAAGTATGCACTTTTTTTCATTGTCTTTGCTCTGTTGTCCCTCAAACCAGATTAATTAAACTGTTTTCACTTCTTTCTCTCTCTCATGCCCCCCCATCTTGACAAGACAGAGTTCAATGTCTGCTTCAATCCTGCTACAGTATTTCTGATTTATCAAAAATTTCCATGAGGTTTAAGAGCCGTAGCTGGAGGTAGCAATTCTAGTAAACTTTACTTCCAAGACACCACATCTTTTGTGATTAATTAATTGTGACTGATTAATTAATTTTGCATTCCACATGCTAATATTGTATTTCTGCTGCTCAAGTCTGTTCTAGTAATACAGTGTAATTCACTTTATCATCACAGAAAGCACAATCAAACAACTGTTGAAATAACACTTTGATCTCTATTAAATTTTTTAACTGTGGGGGTTTTTGTTTGTTTTTTAATTTTTTTTACTTATTTAGAAAGATTCCATGTCTTTAATTTGCTTTTCTAAGGTGATCTTAATACCATTCTATTCACTTTCTAGGTGCTATTTAAATCTTGGAAAAGCAGAGCTTGAAGGTATCTCAAGAGGTCATTTAATCTTCTGCCAAAGGCAAAATCCGCTCTGCTTAAGTCATTCCTGTCAAATATTTTTTTAACCTGCTTCTAAAGACCTCTGACTTCTTCCAACAAATTTTTATGATGCCCTTCTGCAATTATAGTTTGGCAGGTTTTTTGATAGTCCATAATTTGAGGTTTTCTTGTTACAATATAAATTCAATAAATCTCACCCTGTTGAACAAGAATATAAATATTTCTTTTCCCCTCATTCATGTATCCTTTAGCAGTCTTTTTGTTTTCCTAAATCCATGGCTACTGTAATTTTTTGAGTTATATCTTCTTCAAAAGCCCAATTCCTAAAACTGGACCCAGTAAGCACCTGGTGTGTTGCCAGTGACAGAGAGAATGGAAGACTGATTTCCTACATATTGCAAGATACCTTTTGTTGCAGTTCCCAATCCAATTGCTTATTTTCATAGTGGTAAAATGTATGTTGACCAATGTGAATATGTGATCCTCCATAACCCCATATTCCTTTCTACATAATTATCAACAAAATAATCCCAGTCATTAAGTTGGTCATTCTTGCCTAAGTGCTATATCCTCAATCAAAGGATTTGATCAGCTGCTTGATCTCATAGCCTCTGCTCTGAGAAATGTAAGTAACTTTAATCATGTACAGACACATGATCAGCTTAATATTTCATTATAGAACTTCTGCAAATGTGTAATCATAACATTTCAGCCACTGCCATGTTTGCAATTTCCAGATTTCTGGAAGCTGTGTTCTGTAACATTTCTGAATAATTTCTATCAGTTTTCAGACATTCAAGGTTTCACTGAGAGTTGTAAATATATATATATAAAACATAGATATACACATACTATTATTGTTTATTAGATCCTTGTCATATAAAAGTCACTTTAAAAAGAGGCAGAAAAAATGATATGATGTTGCCATTTGTCAGATTTCTTAAATGACTTATTATCAAGCATCAATTTAAACTTTTTTCCTTTCATAACTTAATTATTTTTGTTTTCTTTCCAGCTCTTTTGAGGGTTTTTGAAGGTTTGTTCCTTTACTCTTAAAAATGAACCTACTAATTTTTGTACATTTCATAAAAAGATAATGCTTTGTTGTGTCAAATTAATTACAAGAGGGATTAAACATGGAATATGCAAAGACAAAAACCCCACAGATCTATTTGATTATGTAGAAATGGTAATCACAGGAATACAGAAGTGTGCCTTTTCAATGCCACAGTGATTTTATTTTATCGGAGTATCTTTTAAGACTTGTTACACACTGTGGAGATCAATGAGTAGCTTTAAGATACTCCTTCTTCACCTTCCCTCTCTTCATGAATTTCATCTCCCAAAAAATATCTCAATTAAAGACTTTTATCATTTTCATTAGGAAAGAGAATTACTCATCTTGGATTCTTTAAAGATACAACACTGCATTTTGCTGTTGAGCCTCCTAAATAATTATATTATGGTTTTGTTTTTGAGGACCTAAAGCTGTAATCCAAAACAGTTTGTTGATTTTTTTTTATGTGCTCTGTTCTCAGTTAAAAATAATTTTTCTCATCTTCCAAATTCAAACTCTTCTAGGTTGGCATAAAGCAGTGAAGCTAGGAAAATCAAATTATTTTTAGAAAAACAGGAAGTCTAGGGGACTTATGTTCAACATGTATACAAACAATTGTAAAAGTTCCTCAGGCTGTATTCAGCCACACTTAGGTGTGACTGATTTTGAGCGGTTTACTTTGGCCCTATCAACATGAAGTTCTGGATTTAAAATATGACATTTCAGAGGTGGATTTTGCATGTATCTCTTCAAATTCAGCAGATTTTTCTCTGGAGACTTGCTTAGTAGCCTGCCACTTATAATATTGTGGTTGTTCCAATACTGGATTTATTTGAAAACTTAGTTTAGGTATAATTGTTTTCATTATGTGAGTTAATAAATATGTGCTTGACAGACCTTTAGAATGGTGCATGTGATGCAGGTGCCTGTGTTTTTTTCACAGCTACAGGTTCTCTCTCTCAATAAAAACACGGGGCATCATTCACCTCTCTTCTTCCTTTTCTCCCTCACTTACTTTTTCTTTCCCAGCTTCCATACTGAAATTTTCTGCCCTTTCATTAGCTACAGTATTTCTATGACTTCTCTGAGCCACTGAACGCTTTAAAAAGCCAGAAAATTTCCCAGGTTGAGTTCTGCTGCCATTTTACTAAGTGCTACTTGCCTTCAGAGGGGCTCAATGCAAACACACATTAAAAAGGGTGGAATACAGGAACAATTTTTAATGACCAGGAGTTGTTCAGTTGATTCAGCAGCTGTTTTTCCAGCTATTGTCTCATTGAGCTGAATAAAAATACTGCTTGTCCCTGCAAGTCTTCTTTTCCTTGTCTCCATAAATGATCACATCTTCAAAATGATGATTGGCAAAAGACAGCTTTTGTTTAACCTGTGAATCATTCATCCCTAATATATACTAATCAAGATGTACTTTCTTGTTGTCACAAACAAGGTAACGTAATCAAATAATCAAATAGAAGAAGTCATCAGCTACAAATAATGACTTGCACTAGAAAATAAATGTTATTCCTTTTTATACAACACAGTCTTTTTCTGGAAATTGAAGGAGATGCAGTCCTTGAATTCATTTGCAAAATTATGCAACACACAATCCCAAAACACACAGAGCTCAAATTAGCATTTAATTCACAGGTATGACCAAAATTAACTTTATATAAGTTTGTTTTTTTTTTTTTTTTTACATAGTGGATACGGACAGTCAGGTTTGTTTTTTCATGTCTTTTGCCTTTTGGTGAAGCGTTTTCTTTTTTTTAGGTAGTTTGTTTAGCTTAATTTTCCTCTTTTCTTCTGGTTTTGAGGTGTTTATCCTTCTGGTTTGAGGGATTTATTGTCTATTTTTGCATTTTTATGTGTGTTTTTTAGTTCTTTATGGAGTGGCTGTTCTTGTTTGGCTTTGTGTTTGTTCTGATTACATTTTTATTGTGTTAAACTAAATTTCAAGTTGATATGATGTCTTCTAGGGATTTCTGCAGCTAATAGTTTTTCTTACGTTAAGCAGCTGATACATGTAAAATTTGACATCCATTTTCAAAATCGAGGCATCTTTTTTATATTTAGTGACAAATGACTCAATTTCAGTTCTCTGATCACACTCTCAAGGAATTGCTAATAATAAGGAATTGTCACATCATACATCTGACACATATCAGGAATAATGGTAAAGGAGATAGTTTATCATTGTAATCATTCTACTTCCAGCAGGAAAAAAAAAAGTATTTAAGTGGTATTTGTTATTAATATGGGTATGCAAGTTCACGGTGACAAAACAGTCATTTTGGCCGACACTAAATCACATGTATTTTGTTTGGTGCCCAAAATAGCTCCAAATAAAGTAGAAAACATGCCAGTTTCCCAGTTTTCAATGCAAAATGAGGTATTATAGACCAGGTACTTAGTTACTTTCTTTAGCCATGCCAAACTTTTCTAAGGATGAAGACTTTTTAGAAGAAATAGAAATATGTAGTATGAATCTGTAGGTGTTACTATATAGAACTAATTCAAGAGATTATTCATCAAAACATGCTTCCTCCAAATGACCATCCTCCATACTTCAATGACAATTAACAGTCTTCAGTGAACATCAAAGAAATAAAGCACAGAATACAAGCACTCTAGATCAAAGAGGGGAAAACATATCTTTCAAAATAAGCACTTGACAGAAATAATGACTATTTGAACTTGAAGACAAAATTAGAGTATTGAGCTAACTTAATGGCTACTGACTTGCATTGTTATATAAGATAGAGATTTTGTAGTAGTTTTGAATTCCTATGCTCTTGGCAGACTCTGCTGGAAGTTACCATAAAAATGTTATTCTCTGTCTCTAAAAATTAGCTGATATTGCTCACAGATTTTCTTCTCTCATAAAAAGCAACATGAATTCATGAAGATAGGGGTAAAAAATGACTCTTGCTTTGGGAAAAATTGCAGTTTAAAAGGTAGTGGAAAAGCTCAAGACTTCACTTAAAATAAATCATCATTCTGAGTTTATGGCTCAGAGCAGTGAAAACTTCCCATGATACATTTCATGCCTTAGCGATAGATTTATTTTGCTTTTTGAACAGATTTTTCAGATCTGTCTAAAAAGTGCATGAAAGGGAACTTGCACATATGATCATCTGTGTAAGCTGGATGAATCAGAACAATCCACAGTTCTACAGAATTTATGTTGTTTGTTGTCACCACAAGCAAAAAAAAAAATCTATAATTCTAGACTAGATAGACATACCTGTGATATTTAGATTTATGAAACCTGAAACATCACAGCTGTTGTTTATATTGGAGTTGAATCTGGTGAAGGATGTCAAATGCCATATGAAGGGCTTCTACAGGTACATAAGCAGCAAAAGGAAGACGAGAAATCAGGAGCTTGATGATGAGTGGGGCAGGGGTACAGGTGATAGAGAGTATGGAGAAGGTTGAAGTACTGAATGCCTTGCCTCAGTCTTTACTTGTAGAAAAGCCTTCAGAAATACCTGCTGGGAACCAGGGGGTAAGTCTGGAGCAGGAAAGGTGTACCCTTAGGGGAAGAGGATCAGCTCAGGGAATACTTGAATAACCTGGACATTTGTAAATTCATGAGCAGTGGTGGGATGCATCTATTAAAGGTGATGGACGCAGCTGATGTCATTGCAAGTCAGTATAAATTCACGAGTGGAAGTCAGACATTAACAGCCTGATAACCTTCTATGATGGAGTGTGTGGCTTGCTGGATGAAGAGAGAGGAGTAGATTTTGTCTGTTTTGATTTCAGTAGGTCTTTTGACACGGAATCTCAGGATATTTCCCTAAAGAAGCTGTGGAAGTATGGGCTGGATGAGCAGACAGGGAGGTGTGCTTAAAAATGGGTGACCGGTCAAGGCCAGAGGGTTGTGACCAGTGGCTGAACTCTCGCTGAAGGACAGTAACTCTAGGTGTATCCCATGGGTCAATACTGAATCAAATTCAGTTCAGCATGGTCTGGATGATTGGTTAACTGCAAATGAACAGTAAAATCTTCTAATTCATTACTTTTTTCATCTTTGTTATGTTTGGACAAATTCTGGTTTGTGCTTATTTAGCTGTCTACAATACATTAATGGATGCATATTTTCTAAACATAAAGTTTAGAAAAATACAATTTACTGCCTGTTGATTCAGATGTCTTCTGTCATTTACACAGGCTGAGACTGGAAAGCAGACATATCTGACAAACTATTTCCAGACAAACAAGAGCAAAGACAAAAAAATTTGCTGCCTAAAATATTGAAGATTATTCTTAGGCTTTAAAGATTGACTTTTATTTCAAGATGTATATGGGTTTTCCTTTTTTCCTTTCTTTTTTTTTTTTTTCCTTTTTTGTGTGGTTGTACAGTGATTTTGCTTGAGCTTATAATGAAGTGCTTTTGATCAGCATTAAAAAAGGTCTGCTGCTTGAGTCCTTAAATGCAAAACTTGTGATGAGAGTAAACTTCAAGGTCTCAGAATGCACTTATCAGATCTAGTGTATGAATAAGAGTCAGGTCCCAGAGCAGATTGCATAAATCTTTCTGGTTGAGCTTGGTGAGAGCAAAGCTTAATACCCACAGGCTTGCAATCTTTTTGAAGGTGATTATAATTCAGCACCAGCTTTGCATCCTGGATGAAGGTTCCCCTTGAACACAAAGTATGTTACATGCTTGTGTGCTAGTGATCAAAATATCCAAAAGGTTGCCAGTTTTACAATTCTTAAACCTGCAAAGTGATGTTAAAATGCTACATTCACTCAACTAAGCTGCAAATTCAATTATTGTAGATTGAAGGCACAGTTCTATTTCATGTGCCAAAAACTAATTTCAGTCTTTTTTTTTTTTTTTTTTTTTTCCATACTCTATGGTGCAGCATAACTCAGAGATTTACTGAAAGTTTATAGGTGGTAAATTTAAGATTTTATGATTTTTTTTTCTGATTTTCTCATTCAGATAAGAATTACTGTCTGAGGAAGCACATATGTACTTAATTTTCCAGGTAAATATAGGCAGTAGATGTTCTTCCCTAATTGTTTAGGAAACATTTGTCATCATGCTATCCAGAGTTTGAAGATTTATTTGTTGATAAGGAGCAGTATATTATTTTATGATCTGTTTTGACTCTTCATTTAGGTTATGGTCCCATGCTTTTCAGTTTCACAATTCTACTAAGTAAATTTTACTGTGTTTTTTTAAAATTTACTGTGAAGTCTAATTTTTGTAGTATCAGCTGTCTCCAACCTCTTACTACCAAATACGGAAGATTAATAGAGCTTGTTATTGTAATAGTCTATCAAAAATATTCTTAAAACTCTATTAAACTCATACAAAATATTTTTGTTATTAAACTGAGGTACAGTGTGATCTCAAATGTTAATGAAGTTACTGTTGAAAATTTCCTCCTACTTTTAAAAGTGTAGCATAAATCAAACTACAGCTCAAAAAAATTCATAACATTTTTAGAAATTCTTTATCTTTGGGTTTGAGTTATTATAAAGTAACAAACTAATCTGCAAAATTCACTGATTCACATGGAGTCATGCTTCCCTTGATCAAACATAATTTAAGGCTACTTTACTCAAGCAATTTCATCTTCCCTTGGCAGTTGAGTTTTAAAATCATTTTGTTTCAACCTCAGTAGTTTCCTAGGAAAGGAATATAAGCTTTTTCTCTTAGAAAACAGTTCCATTTGTCATTTCTATACCCTGTATATTACAGAACACTTCTTCCCTACCTTTGTGGTCGCATCCAAAACATTGTCTATACAGTCAAATGAAGAGCAAAATAAATATGCTGACTTAAACTGCATTATCAGATCAGTAAGTGGACTCCTTCCACTAAAAAGAAACAAACAAAAATATTCTTAAAAGTCATAAGCTATAGAGGTTCCTTTGGATACGTATACTGACATGAATTAGAATGACTCAAAGTTTAGCTGTATCATACTGCTATGTCCTGTTTTAATTTTATGTTGATTTCAAGGACTATTTATTGTGTATAGTAATACAGTGTCCCTATACTGTACCTAATACACCCCCTGTTATATGGGTATTAGGTGCTGTAAGGTAGATAAATAGCTATAAAAGGACCTTACCCATCACAGTGCTACTCTTATAAGCACTACAAGGTGATGAATTAACTCATTTTTTTGGCAAATGTCCTAATATGTACTGATGTTTACATTCTTACTGTTGCCTGTTTATCTCTCTTTTTCTTGACATATAGATAAACATACATACACAAATATGTACAATGGTATGTAGAGTGTGTGTGTATGTGTGTGTGATAATATGTGCACAAATGTGCTCATGTTTTATTAAGTTTCCCCTGGCAGTTGTACCTTTTCTGTTGATATGGAGTTTAACCAGGGCTAGGAAAAGAATCATCCCTGAGTCTCCTGTTCTTCAGTCTATTCATCAAGCTTATGTACAGCATAAAATTGTAGTAGTTAGTTGTAGACATAATAGTATTTATACTGAAATCCATTTGGGGTGCTGCAAGGAAGTTCCAGAAAAGTTTATCATAGTTTTCACTCTTGTGTTTGTACTTAAATCAGTATAAATAATAGTTATACTGGGATAACACCAGTCAAACCAAGGGCTGCAGTAAGATCACTGTTTTCATAAAAAAATCCTACCTATTACTGAGTCTGTTAGAGCAGTAAAGCTTCTTAAGTCCTGACACTAGTTCAGAGGTCATGTTGTTCTCATTCTAACAAGACTGTATTTCAACCTAACCAGCAGCATTGAACAAGTAATAACCAAAATCTTTCATTACTTGTTTCCCTAAATTTCTAAAGTTATCTGGAGTGATATCCAAAGCCAAAAGGACATTTTCCTAGATAGATTCATTTTATTCAGCTACAGGAAATTATGATCTGTACAAAGTAAGGTAGTTTAAGTTTTTTAACTTTTGGACAGGGAGATATTATCCCCCCTCCTTCAAATTAGTTTATACTGTCAAGCTTCTACAATAAAGGATTTTTAAGGTTCTTTTGCTTGCTAAAGATGAAATGCTGTTGCTCTTAAATGTGAGGAAAAAGTTTTGCACTTACCAGGACTGCAAAGCATATAAAATTATGATTTTGGAAACAAGTGAATTCCCTTCTTGTACTCAAATTTTTATAATCTACTGCTTTTTTAAAAATACTTTTATTAACTATACTAGTTATCTCAAGGAGAAGCAAAAAATATACCACAGTTTAAAAAAAATAATTTCCCATGATAAGGAAAAATTAAAAAGCTGGACCAGAGAAATACATTGATGTAACAGCCACTTATTAAAAAAAATGGAATGAAACACTGGTTTCTTGAGTCCAGTGCTATGCTGGCAAAACCACAGTATTCAGGAATATTTATGGGAAAAACACTGAAATAATTTTTCAGGTACTTTTTTCTTTTCCCTTTTTATTTTATATGCAGAAAGCATAACCATTTTCCAGTGAAGGCTCAGGCAACCAAGTCTCCTTGCCATGGAAATAAGATGCTCACTTGGCAGTAGTGTCCTTAGAAATGTGAACTGAGATGCACCATTCCGGTGAGTTAGTATTTCCTAAGGTCACACAGGGCAGCAGAACTGTAGGTGCCTGCTGTTTCTGAACAGTCTGTGGAATGAGATATGATGCTTACACATAGCTCTCTTGGATCTGAATTCTTAAATTCCACTTCAAAACCACTTCATTTTTACCAGCTATTTGTCTCGGTTTCTCATCTAGTCAGTTAATGAGATCAGAATCTCATATATTTCCCTATTTCCCAGTTCTGCATAGTGTTGTTACTTCCTCTGTTGTGGCTTTGGATCCTATTGTTTATGATAAATCTTATTATGAGTTTTGTTGCCAGGTTTTGAAGAGTCTTTCAACATTTTAGGAAAAGAAACATTAGCAATATTATCTGAAACTGCATTCCCTTTTGAAATACTTGGTACTTTACAGCAGAAAGTTAGTAGTATTCTCTGTTTATTTTCAGAAATATTTTTAAAACATCTTATCCTTTGAGAATGGCCATCAGTATATTTTTTCCCCAGCTGCAGATGGTGTCAGTAAAAGCATAGCACATTTACAGCTAGTGACAAGTTCTTGACTGACTGTATCCAACAAGAGGTGGTTACGAATGCAACAGTCAAACTCTTTTCCTGAGAGACTGGGCTTTTGCTTTACAGGTTCTACTGACTTAGTGATCAATTTGATATCTTGTTTCAGACTCTCTGTTTTGAGCAGGTACATTAGACAACATCAAACTAGCCACCTCCAAGAAAGCTTGTTATGTATGAATATCCTTGACCTTATGTGAAATGTTATAGATCTGGTTCAGGTAGCATTTTTGTCGTGTTGTGAGGGCAAAATTGTAGTTGAACTTAAAATTCCTGCTGGTTCTTGGAGCATAGGTAATGTACATCTACTGAGAAAAACACAGAGGGGAAGGCAAAAGGGAATAAATCCCACTGCTTGTAGCTCATAGGTCCTTAAAGCATACAGATTGGTTTGCCTTTGGGTTTTGTGGGGCCTTTTTTTCAGTTCAGTTTGGTTTTTTAATAAATGGAGTTTTTCTCATGTTTTATAAGAACATCTTCTTGTAGCAAAATTCACTCTTCCTTGTCTAACTGATAAAAATTTTACTAGCATTTGCCCTTACATTAGCTGAATCTAACAGTTGAAAGAATAAAATCCACAGTGGGCATAGATGAAAACCCATGCTGATTCACCTGAATGTTACCAAATTAACACCTGTTCACCATAATCCTTCACCACAATTGCCTCTTATCTAACCACATCTGTCCTCTGGTTGCTGTCTCTGAGAATTTGTCTGCCTTCTTTAAGCTACCTTGAATGATAACATTCAGTGATTTCAGCTGGAGTGTTTATCTCAAAAGACGCTTTCCCAATTGTATTCAGCATTTTAATAAAATCCTTTTCATGATCCTGATTCCTATACTTAAAATGCATTTGTTAAATAGGAACCAGATTTATTGTCTAATTTAACACAAAAATACCGGGAATGGTGTTTCCTCACAATATTAGAGTTCATACACATTTGTCTAAATTTATAAGTAAGAGAAAAATGTATACTTATGTCTGACGTACTAGTATGCACAGGTCCACGTATTTCTGTGGCAGTCCTTCTGTCCTGATTTTGGTAGGCTGAAGATACCGCTTCTGGTAAATGTGGTCTGTTGGAACAGTCAGAACTGTATTTTGAATATCTAAGTGAATAGTCATCAGTGACCATAGCAAAAGGGTTTTCACTCTGTTAGAGCAAAGTTTTTTTTATGTAGCTGTTAGTTAAATTCAAATATGACTATTACTAAAAACTACATAACACTTTCTTATGACAATATGGGAATAAAATCCATTTAGTGACTTATGTATGTTTGGTCCATATCATAACAAAGTAGCTTGTGAAATAATTGCTGTGACTGCAAATACTGGTTGATATTTATACTATTTCCTTACATACTTTACTAAAATTTCATTGGGTTTAAATGAAACCAACCCATTATATTTTCCAAGGTTAGACTTCTAAAAATAAGGAAAATTATAAAGCTTTTGGCTTTTAACGAACAAAAATGGGCACTGTCAATATGCCTAAAACTTGGATTTTAAAATAATTTAAAAGACATGCAGATGAGGATAGTAAAAGTGTTAAATATTATTTGGTTTAGTTGGAAGATTAAGATATAATGAATTTTTGAGTAAGAGAGGAGTAAATTCTCCTGCTTCTACTTGATGGCTTGAAAATAATGAGTACTAGTAAGGACGTAGAAAAAATGGATTGGAACCAGTCAGGCAGCAATTCTAATAAGCATGTGGGTATAAGGCTTCCTATGAGTAGATTTCTTGTGACAAGTATAATCATGACTTAACGTAGCAGACCTTGATGAATATCAAGAACTAAGACTGTGAAGTGTGATTGTTGTGAACAGGTTCACATGCTTCTGTAGCAACACTGAAACAGCAGGCATCAAGGAATGTTCAGTATAATAAACATATCAACCTGAAGGATCCTTCATCTGTATCTCTGCTTCTTATTATCCAAAATAGAGCACACTCGCTATATTTTCTGTGATTAAGTGATTCATTTCCTACAGATGCACAGTGAGCTCCACTTCTGAATTAATTAGTGTATCTATATGTGTGTGTTGTCTCTACAAAAACGTTTCTGTTGGTCAAAAATATCAGGAATCCTGGAGTCTTTTCCTAATCTGAAATTAATATCTATTAGTGTTGTTTTGTTCACCCCAAAAAACAGATGAGACAAGACAATGACTAAGACAATCTGAAGTTCTCAGTTTTTAGGCTTTGGTAGAAGTACAGGCACCTTAAAGTTTAGGCATAAGAATCTCTAGCTGAGAATATTGCATCACTAATCCCAGAATTCAAGTTGTCATCATTAACCTTGACAAAGTAAACATAATCTCACCGCTGGCTGTTCTACCCTAGTCTGCCTATTTCTATTTCGGAGGTATGAAAATTTTAAGGGCAAGTAAAGAACATTTTCCTTTGATTACAGGAGTAGATGTCTTTCTCTTTCCAGCACACAGTGAGCATTGTTGTGGTTTAGGAATGACATTCCCCTGTCCTGTGCCCCACTGAGACTCTCCAAACCATATGCTGCTCAGCTACTCCCTGCTTTCCCTTCGCCCCTCCTGCTGTGGCAAGCTGGAGAGGAGACTTGTAGGTCCGTAAGGTAAAGATCATGGGTTGAAATTAAGGGCAATGTTTTGGGAACAGCAATGTAATGAGAAAACACACAGGAACAGCAATAGTAATGGCAGAGGGAACAAGAAAGAACAGATTCACATGGGAAGCCCAGGACAATACACAACACCAGACAGCTCCCTCCACCACATTTACTCAACTGGGCAAGAACCTCTTCTCCTCAGAAGAGAGTTCTTTTCCCCCACCCCCAGCAGTGATATGAGGTGGTATAGAATAACCTCTGGTTCCGAGCCATGCCCCTTCACAGCAATTGTAATAATTAACCCTGTCCTTTCCAGAACCAGGAATGGTATTCAATGGGAAATCAGGGGAAAAAGCAGAAGAAAGCATCCTGTATATGGCTGGAGGAACAGCTACCACTTGCCATAGCAGTGGTGTTTAACAGGCTAACATGTCTCCTTCAGATTTTCACGTCCTTATTTGAGCAGTCTCCAGACCTTTGTACATTCTGGTCCAAAGCGTATTGTGTAATGTGGCTATGGAATCATAGTCCTTAAGTCACTGTCCTCTTTGTGAAAATACGTGTTCTTCTGGAAAAATATAGTTGTAAATATAGTCATCTAATCGGCAAAATGAATTTTGCTTCTATTTCCTGATTTCTAAGCTGTTTCATGTGTCAAGCTGAAGCATTGAAATAGTTATCAATGTTTAGAGATGAATTGTGAAAGCATTATATTATTATTTCAATTTTTAAAATATGTAATAATGCTATTAAACTCAGTT
Source organism: Cettia cetti (assembly GCA_013401135.1). Lineage (NCBI taxonomy): Eukaryota > Metazoa > Chordata > Aves > Passeriformes > Sylviidae > Cettia > Cettia cetti. The sequence goes on along the minus strand of VZUI01035232.1, from coordinate 8,435 downwards.
TTAATTTATAAAAGGATGCACTGGAGGCAACATAGGAAGCACATATACTGCAAAGCATGGTGATTTAAGACTTTTACTTTGAAATACTCAGGCATACTGAAAAAATCAACTTTCATTGTTGCCAGTGGTATTTTGACATGCAGAGCATCTCTAAGTAGAAAGTAGGACGTCACAAGATCAGTCTTCTGAAGAGAAAATGAAATCTAAAAATAAGATTGGACACTACTTAACAAAAGGCTTCTACAATATTATTGGTAAAATGAAATAGAATACCAAGTGATGTGTCGTGTCAAAAATTTATATATTTAGCAGTTTTGAACAACAGCAGCTGATTTTGCAACAGAAAGATAAAGGTCTCCATCTGCAGAAGATACTGTCTAAATTGAATGCTTCCAAAGAATCATTACAGGTTTATTTCAAGGAAAATATTTTTATGGTTAGAAGATATACTAATTATATGTAAATCTATGCATTTGTATGTAATTCTATGTATATATGTTTCAGTGCCATGGTTTAACCCCAGCTAGCAACTAAGCACCATTCAGCTGCTTGCTCATCCCTCTCAACAACAGGATCAAAGAGAGAATTGAAAGATTAGTAGGAATATGTAGGAATTTCTTTTAAACAGTGTTAAAATGTTTTCAAAGGACCATTTTTAAACATACATTACAATATTTTCCTCTTTCTTTTCATATCTCTGAAATACAATGTGATTATGAACAGAAGCAAATGTTAGAAAGTGCAGGGCCGTAATTTTACATCCTGTCACTCAGAGAGTATGTATTGATTGTTTTCACATTAGCTGATCTACTTTCAACACCATTAAAGGATTAATATATATTCATAAAATTCCATTTTCCATTATAGCCAAGCAACAAGCAAAGGCTCTCTAGATGTAGTACCTAAGAGTGTTACAGCATATTTCAGGCTATAAACTGCAAATTTTATATTTTCACATCATTTTACTCTTCAAAAATCACTCAAACATTCTCAATATAGTTGACTTAGAAGTATGTACATTTCTTAGATTCCTACTATACCATGGTCCCAAGGCAAAGATTTCATGGGAGTAAGAATTTTCCTTGAAGTGGGCAATTAGATAAAGAAAAAAGAATCAATTTCTTATCACTTAGCCAAAGTCATAGAAGTTACGATAATCTCTCATATCTATTTTTCATTTAAGTCTCTAAGTTATTTGCTAAGCATGAGGAGAAGAAGGAAAATTAAATCCACTGTGTATCTTATATCAAGGAGAAATGTCTACTTGCTGAAGAAACAGAATTAGTACCTTTAAAGAAGAAAAAATTGAACCAAAATCCAACCTGTCTACTAAATCACTGGCCAGTGCTATCTAAATCAAGAATAATTATTTGCATTTAACATCAGAACTGCTCACCAAGTGGACTGATTTCATTTAAGATGATGGGTGAGAATTAAATACTTGGGAAAGAAAAGTTTGCCATCATGTGTTACATGTGTGTCAGTGGAAAATGCGCTTGTGTATACAAACATAAATACGAAGCTACAACTAATTAGACCCATTGGAACTCAGTGACAGTGTTTTGGTGCAGTTGTCTTATGAAGCTCTCATTTGAAGGAATACTCAGTCTAACTGAGTTTAGGCAATGTCTTAAGCTTTCCTTTTATCCCCGCAAAGAAATGCATCAAGTAATTTGCCATATTGCAGTCATGTGATCTAAGCTGTCTGCAGCTATTTTGTAAACACTATTTCATAGAACCCTAAAACACAAAATATAAGAAACACAATAAGCCCTTTCCTGTTGTGATATCATCCTGCATTTAGTTCAAAGTAGTTCAATTTATCTAGCAGATTATTTAGTTTAATTTGTCTAGGAGATTATTAATTGTGGAAACAAGTGCATATGTCTTCCTCTGTTTATAAACTGTCCTAAGTGCAGTTAATATGAGTAATAATGATAAGTAATAAATACCTCAGGATATCATTTCAATAATATAGACTTTTCAAAATTACAATTTATTAAAGTAGAAGTCAACATAATAATTTGGAATACACCAAAGTAAATTCACACCAACATTAGAACTTGGCAATGAAATATATTTTGGTAAAAAGTTAACAGAGAAAAGGATTATGTACACTAAGCCACAATATGAGCTAACTGATATATTTAGCAAGCTTTTTAAGGTTTTCTGTTTAAAACAGGAGCTTAAATGATTTGTCTACCAACCAAACATTTTATAATAAAGAAGTCTCACACTTTAAATTTTCAAATGTCTCTTTCTCAATAGAGATAAATTGTATATATATTTCATTGTATTAAGTTTTAGATATCTGGATTCAATTTAAACATAAATTATTAATTGCACCAAATGTATTACAGAATTTGCTTGTGTCGTTTGAAATAAAATCAAAAATGTTAGGTGACAAACCTGAGAAATAATAAATAAAACTACATAGTTCTATTCTACTCAATACATATTTCCATGCAGAATTGAGTTTGGAGAAGCATTTCATAATTCATTGTTGGAAAAACCCTTGCTGGTTAAGTCAAGCAAGAAAATTACCCCCAAAGCCCACAAGATTCATAATGCTTAGAAAACAAAAAGAAAAAAAATGGCAACAAAAGATAAGGGCAATTCAAAACCTAATGAGACATTTTAGGCCTCATTTACATCTCTAACCTGATGCAATTCTTCAAAATGTTTTTTTTACAAATTTGCATACTAAAAGCTTATTCTTCCCTAACCAAAATGATGATGAGATTTCCCACACTATACTAAAGTTAGCATTAGTTTAAAAGCTACTTATAGTCACTTCTAGATGATGACTGGTGTATCATTTTTAAATTCACACCTCTATTAGAGGTGATAGTGCAAACAAGTACTTTTTTCTTGATATATCATGCCTGTAAATTTAAAACAGAGATTTTACAGATCATTACTACAAAGCATGATAGTTTTATCAGTGAACAGCCTTTTTTGCTAAACAAGTCTATTTTTTTTTAATTAAATGTAAATTTAAAAAATCCAAGTATGTGGATGAATGTCTTTTGAGTGGGTAAGCATCATCTGGTGAATAGTGTATATATGGATTTCCAAAAGGCTTTCAACAAAAACTCCTTGTCAAAGGCTTTTAGGGGAATTAAGCAGCCGTGACATAAGGAAGGTCCTTGCATGGATAACTAATTGGTAGAAAGAAACACACCAGGCATATGTTCCCTGTAATCAGTAAAGCAAATTGAAAAACTACAGTTCCCTTCACAGAGGATACCCATCCTATGGGCTTTGTATATCCTTGCAAATGTGTGGTTAAAGGACCAGTCTTCTAGTTCTGTTTACAATTCATTTTCAATCACAATTTGAATTGAAATTTAGAATTTTCAGAAGTGGAATAAATGCTGTTGTTAAAATAACAAGAGGAAACAGAATATCTGTTTATTCTTCTTAGCTGTATATGATTTTTTTTAATCTGGCTCAAAGTTTAAGATATTTAATAATAGGTGAAGTGTATATATATATATATAATTTTGGATCTCCATTAAGGTGAGTAATGGAAATATTTAATGCAAAAGGGAAATAAAATAAATATAATTTTATGATATGTTTAAGAAGATACAAACTTTAGGCACAAATAAGTGCTATCAAATATAAAGTGATGAAGGTTATAAAATACAAGCATCATATGAATTTAAAATTCCTTTCAAGGCATAGCCTTTACACAGGAAAGAGCTTTTTAGGATAAATGCTTACCTAAGAGTTGTTAAATTTTTCATGCACAGCCCTGAAGCGAGAAATCTGTCACCTGAAATTATCTTTGCTTTGTGTGTTTTCACACTTCTGTTAACAGTGAACTGTTAATTGATATGCACAGGAGATACACACACAAAAAAAAAGTAAGATTGTGGACAACATGCTGCCACTTTATGGACTAAAAAGCTCCCAAGGTTTCCTCTAATGACTGATATTAAGTAACTTTTGCTTTTGTATTAGCTTTTCACATCATGCTTTGAATGCATAAAAAAAAAGGTGTTGATCAATTTTAGACAAATAAAGCAGAGGAATAGGAATCTGAAGTAATTTTCATGAAGGTCCCCTGTAAATAGATGTTTGAGTAGTGGGGAGAGATCCAAAATTATATCTGAGTTCTGTAAAAGGAGTAAAATGAATTTAAGTATATTATTATAATTCCTTAGATGTTAGACAGTTAGAATGAAACTACATAAATCCTTTTATAAAGGTGCTATTCATGGAAGTATCTGTTTCCTAAAGAAATGATATTACCAGTTTTTAGATGCCTGTTGCTTAGTACCCAGTAACATGATCTCAGAAATTTATGCAAGCTTAATCTGAGCCCTTTGACAGGCATGATTACAATCTTAGCTGGATGTAATAGAAATAGGTGTATACATAATTTTATCTAACACTTCCTGAGACATATTTCTCAAACTATAGCATGTTAAAGTATTAGACCAAGGTCTAGAAAAAGAGGCCCAAATTATACCTTAGGAAAAAAAATAGGCTTCTGTGACTAATACTTATTTCAGAAATTCATCTCTTAGTTACTGTCTGACTTTGGAGGGGCCTTAACTCCTTATACCCTGGGGGTTTTTGACATAAAATAACAACAGCCTATATTTCTTTGCATGAAAACATGCCTTCAGTATGGCAACTGAGTAATGTTACGTCTAGCTAACTCCTAGGTATTTTTAGGGCTCCTGTGGTTTTGTCCAAGGCCAAGAAGGCAATCAGTCCATTAAAGCTTCTTGGGTTACCTCGGCCTTCTTAAAAAATACTTCAGATACTAGATGTTATGTGCTATTTCTGGACTGAGATGTGTAATTAGAAATTCTTCACCTCCTCCTAAAATAATGCGTTGTGCAGAATGGAATTCAAGGTTCCTTGGGACAGCAAAATGGCAAAAAAACCCCACCAACCTTAAATTTCTGGCCTCAAAACAAAAACAGTACAGCTGGAAAAATAGGAAAAATAGGCTTGGCATTTACCACTCTTGTTTTTCTATGAAATAACCATGTTAAAGTACTACATGTCAGCACCTTTACATTCCCGGTTTCCTGCCTCTCCCCGGGGCAATTCCACTGAATAAAGAGACACACTTTTTTCTTAACAGTACATGCATTAAACAGAAGAGCAGTGTATCCTCCTGAAATAGGACTGCAAAAGAAAAAAAAAAAAAAAAAGAGAGAGACTGTCCTCTTCCTCAATTTTGGAGAAAAAGTGGCTTGTAGCCTCATATTTTAAAGATGTTCTCAGAGATAAGAGGCCAGGTTGAAGGGGGAGCCTAATTATATTTCTGTGCTCTGAGATTTTAGACTTCAGACATTTTAAACAACTTGTCTATGGTATTGTCCATTCTCTATCTGTAAATACCTGTGCATAGACCCCTAAGTGACTCCTAAGTGACCCCCAGTTAAGTCTGCCTTGTGCTTTAAGAATCCAACCTCGACATTCTGCATCAGAAGATTTCTTTTTAGGAGGCCTGGATTCCACATTGCAGACCAGTTGTCTAAACATTAACTATACATTATTTAATTTTCAGCTTTCTTAATATCTTCTGGCTTTTTTGTTGATCAGTGATCATCATGAGAATAAAGAAAGATTCTTCATCACTAGTAGTAACAACCCTGCCCGCTGCAGGAAATTTTCCCAGGTCTTGTGACAGGCAAACATACCTTCTATAGAGATTGCAAAATCTTACTGGCTTCACTTATATGACAATGACCTTTTGTTATTCTCATGCTTTATAAACCCCTCTGTCATATTTATTTTCAGTAGTTCTTTGCCCTTCTGTTTCTCTTGTCACCCAACTACATTCATGTTGGCGTACAGAACTCAAGTTATTTTCTGCCCATATGGTCTCAGTGAGTTAATCCATTTCTAGATTGTTGTACGTCAGTGCTGAGCACTCCTAAATATTTTCTTGTGAATTTCCATCTGGAAGTCAACATCTCACCTCCTGTCTTTCTAATATCTTTCTGTAGCAATTGCAGAGATTCCTTAGAGCACATGGAAAATTGAAATTGCCCTATTTTAAATTCTGTTTCTTTTGCTTTTCCTCTTTCTGCAGCACTGGCAGCTACTGCATTATTGTCCAAGACATTTAATTTTACTTGAGCAGCATTGTGTTAATAATTACCATTAATAATTCAAAATAATAAATAAGGTCTGCAGCTGTATTTTTCTTTAAAATTTGTGTTTATTATTCCTAGATGTTAGATGATGGAGAGAGGAGATATCTGCACATAGGAATCTATATTTGTTTCACATATGTAAATATTTCTCATTTATAAATAATACCGGCTCTTCACAGTTTAGTCTCCCTTGGTTTTGATAGTAATATTTTAATAATTTTCTTATATAAACAAATTATTTTCAGTGTTTCAGTATTTTCGCATTATCTTAATTTGTGATGCAAAAGAATCAAACAGTTCTACTTTCCCCCTTTAAATAAATTTGTCAGAATTCATCATCTCTTTTTAAGTACTGCTCTTTTTAAGAAATCCAAAACATAATAGAACTTTGGTAAAGGCCTTTGTGACAATTGAATATATTAAGCATTGTCCTTTAAATGGGGTTTTTTTTTTGGTTAGTCTCACTTCAATTTATTAATTACCTTTCTCTTTCTTATTTATAAGAGATTAATTTTTAAATACAGACAGGCATTTATTTTTCTTATCTAAAGCAAGATATCATAAAAAAATATCTGTGGGAGTTATTCATAATAATAGAGATCTATCTACATTTTATTTGCCTTTTTTCATTCAAAAATTAATTAAACGTGTTTACATAGATTTTTTTTTCTCTTTTTCATTGTTTACATTTCCAGAATTCTAACACTTAGAAATAGCACAAGGGTAGAGATAATGCATCAAGCCTCATCATTCGTAGATTGTGGCTATGAAACCGCAACAGCTAACCCAGGAGAGCGGCTGCTTTTGTCACCAGAGAAGTGTTGTGTCGTAAGCAGCAGCAGTTCCTGTTGAACTGTGCAGGTGTGCTATTGTGTGACAGTGTACACTGATCGCACTGCAGTGGGGAAGCCTCTTTTCCAAAAAGTGTCTCCTTTTCCCTTCACCAATCCCCACCCCATGCCCCAAATTTATTAGTGGCTAAATTAAGACTATGAAGATATTTTTAAGACTTTTCTTAAGCCCTGCAAAAGCTGAAGTTAAACCAAATATTTCTTATATCCTTCTGATCTGTGGGTGATATACCAACCTTTTAAATCTGTTAGTAACCAGCACAACCTGAATTATCTGCAGCCTGCCATAAATTATACTGTGAGATCCACAGCGGGATAAGTACTGGAGACGTGCAAAGATCACAATTTCTCACATTCATGTTTCTTAGACACTGATGAAGGTTTTTAGTTTTCAGAAACTTTAGTAAACCCTGTAATTTTAAGGATTATTTTAAAATTATTCTGATAACACAAGCCAGTTGTAGATAATGAGTAAATTTATACTCTACGCATGTTATAAATTGTAAGGACATGATTCCACAAAAGTACACTTTGAAGGGTTTTTCAATATGTTCCTGTAATTTTTTTTCTTGCGTGCCAGATGCCTAGTCTACATAATATTACAAAAGCAAGCTAAACTTGAGCTGAAATACATCAAGGTATTGGGCATTGCATAACAAGTCACAATATATCTAGCTATTGCTTAGTATTACTACTTAGTCCATTTTAGAAATTTATCATTTCCTCATGAAAATGAACTCTTTTATGTATATTTATGGTTTTGCGTCGAAGTCCTTAACAGAAGGTAAGGTGAACTGCATGATAATTTCTAAGTAAGCTGAAAAAACAAGCAGCATACATCAAAAAAAGCTTTTATATGTCACAAAGTGTAGTCAATACGATTTAGAATATAATTTTGACAATTTTTTTTTTTACAGTTCTAACAAGTACCTTCACTGTGGTAAAAAGCATAAGCCTCTGAGGGTAATACAGAAATTTCAGAAAGCAGATGCAAAGAAAGATGCACCAAACATTTTTAGAGGAAGTTTATATCTTTCAGGAGTGTCTACTAAAAAGAAAAAGAATATGGTAGCTATGACAAGATCAGTAAACAGGGCAACCTAACAGGCAATGATACTGGATAAAATTAGCACTTAGAAAAGAGAGGGACCAGAGTATCTGCTGAATGACTGAAAATGACATGTAGATGGTTCAGCCTGTAGTCTTTCCCAGAATATGCATTACTATATCTTTTGCCCCATTTCTCTTTTTAAAATACCACCTTCCCTTCCTTTTCCTTCTGCCAGCACAGTGATGAACTATTTCTGGATGCTGTGGAAGATACTTCTGCTACGGCACTGTGGAGTTGCTAAGATCTAAATCACTTCAGTGATGAATAGAAATGTTACTCGTGTTATTCTAAAATCTTATCATTCTGTCAGAAAAAAAAAAAAAAAAAAAAAAAAAAAAAAAAAAC
>VZUI01035229.1:0-48920 GCA_013401135.1 Cettia cetti | reverse complement strand
GTGGAAGACCCAGGGACCTACAGAGACTGGTCAGTCTCACCAATGTGCCAGGCAAGATTCTGGAGGATATTCTCTTGGAAACAGTTCTCAGGGGTCAGTGCTGAGGCTGATACTGCTCAACATCTTTGTCAGGAACATGGACAGTGGGATCAAGGGCACCCTCAGCAAGTTCACTGACAGCACCAGGCTGTGTGGGGCACTGGAGGGAAGGGATGGCATCCAGAGGGAGCTGGACAGGCCTGAGAGCTGAGCCAGTGCAAACCTCATGCAAAATCAAGTGCAAGGCCCTACAGCTGGGTAATGGCAATCCCAGACACACCAACAGCTTGGGCAGAGAAGTGACTGAGAGCAGCACTGCAGTTAAAGATTTGGTGTGATGGTAGATAAAAAACTCAACATTAACCAGTTCAGAAAGCCAAGGAAATCCTGGGCTGCATCAAAAGGAGCATGGCCAGCAGGCAGGGGAGGTGATCCTGCCCCTCTGCTCTGATGAGACCCCAGCTGGAGTGCTGTACCCAGCTCTCATGCCCCCAACAAAGGAAGGACAAAGAACTGTCAGAGTAAGTCCAGAGGAAGATACAAGTAATGAGGGCCCTGGACCATCCCCTACAAAGCCAGACTGAGAAAGTTGTGGCTGTTGAGCTTGGAGAAGAGAATGTTGTATAGGCACCTCATAGCAACCTTCCAGTATCCGAAAAGGGCCTATAGGGATGCCAGAGAGGGACTGTTCATCAGGAACTGCAGTGATGAAGAGTAATGGGTACAAACTGCAAGAGGGGAATTAAAGTGTTGGGAAGAAATTCTGTCTTATGAGGGTAGTGAGACACTCAAGCAGGTTGCCCAGAGAGGTTGTAGATGCCCCAACCGTGTAATTTTCAAGGCCAGGTTGGACAAAGCCTTGAGTGGCCTTGTCTAGTGGGAAGTGTCCTTGCCCATGGCAGTGGGCATAGGGATTAGATGATATTTGAGGTGTTTTCCAACCCTTAACATTCTATGACTTCTGTCTGTATGGATGGTTGAACAACCATGTTGGGCCTGCAAGAACCTGCAGGAGCATGGAACTATAGAATCATTAAAGTTGGAAAAGACCTCAAAGATAATCGATTCCAATCATTAACCTAGAACCACTCTGCTGACCACTCAACCATGTCCCCAAGTACCACATTAACTCATGTCTTAACATGGTGACTCCACCACCTCTCTGAGCAAGCTATTCCAATATCTAAACACCCTTTCAGTGAAGAATATTTTGCTAATATCCACTTAAAACCTACCTTTGCACACCTATGCAAAGTAATGCCCTCAATTGCATGGAACAAGTAGGACTACCCAGTGCTGAGAGGGGCATGCAGGGCACAGCAAAGCACTATTTTGGGGGTTAAAGGAGTGGCCATGTTCTCCTTCCCATGCTTCTCTCCCCTATTCTGCCATTCATTTCTCTTCCCAAGTATATTGGCTTAATGAATTCTGCCATTAACTGCAGAAACTCTCCTTTCAAGGCCCAGCAACCACTAAAGAGAGCCAAAAATGCTGACTCAAAAAGAAGTTTACAGTAGCTGGTATTTCTGCTGCCTCTGATATTCTTAATGACTTGTTGGTCGAAGAGTGAAGAAACACTGGTTTGTTAATGTTTCTGATCCCCACAACCACCACACAGCACTTTTCCTTCAGTAGCCAGGATGTCTTCCCTAAGACATGGACTGGGATGGGTTAAATCCAGGTGAACTCTAAGGTCAGCTAAGTAATCCAGATTTTGGGAACATTCCGTCTGTAGCTGAAAACTCTGCCCATATTGTCTCTGTCAGTCAGGGTGCCTCCTTTTTCATTACTGACACTCAGACTTTTAATTTCACCCCAATGCTTTTATTGTGGTTTTATGCAGCACAAGCATGTCAAACAAAGTAGTCATTACTTAATTACTTGATATCTAAATTGGAGAGTTTAGTCAAACATCTCAAGTTTTCATAATTATAGCCAATTTTATATAAACATCTGCTGGCAAACACTGGGCTTGCATGCTTGAAGGAGGTACACCACAAATGACAGGAGAATAACCTGGGGTAACAAAATAAACACTGTTGCTCATCTCAGCTTGTTAATCTTCTGAACATTTTTATTCTCAAGTAATTTTGACAAGCATTTTTTAAATTCAAACAGAAATCTGTGTATGATTTGAGTTGTTTACCTTGTTACTACTTCAGACCAAAGATTGAGACAGTTTTTTTATCCTGCCTCTGGTTTGTCAAGGAATTCTGTCATCAGCATTAGACTTTTCTCTACTATGAAATACCCCATAGGATGTGACTCCAGGCACCCCCTTCAGAAAAAAAAAAATCAGGCTTTTTTAATTGGCAGAGGAACCTTGTTCTTTTACCTCCTCTCAGTTAGATGCCAAAGATCTCTACCAAGTTGTACCGAGATCCCCTTGCTGACTCTTCCTTCCAAGAGGAGATCTTAGCATGAGTAGGCATAGATGACAAAACTGTTCCTGACATCTCCAGATTCTGGAAAAGCTGTAAATCAAATGAGAATGTGCTAGATCTTGCTCTCTTTTATGTGTTTTGGTTATCACAGGACATCTACAAGGGCAGTGACCTGCATGACCTATGATGCTGAAGAAACTGGGTGCCCGTGCAGCACTGGGTGACTGTGAACTGCTCTCACATTATTCCTTCAGTAGAGAAGCCATCTCTTTTCTCACCCCAGCATCCTCAGTGGCAGCTGTGTCACTCTGAGAAGCCAGGACACAAGGCATTATGCCAATCTAGTGTTCACAATATTTTTGCTTTCTAGAAGCATTAGTAAGCAAAATTATTTTATCAATCCATTTCATTAGCCTTAAAGTCTTACTCAGCATATCCTTATGCCCTTTTATTGTTTGTCTTTTTGCTTGTTTGTTTGGCTGAGTGTTTGGGGTGTGTTTTGTTTTTTTTTTTTTTTTTTTTTTTTTTTTTTTTTTTTTTTGTTCGTTCTTTGTTTTGGTTTGGGTTTGGTTTTGTTTTGTTTTCAGTAGTAGGGATGTTGTCCAGTCATAATCTATGTTTTTATTTTGATTCTGAAGGTTAATGTAATCTCAGCTCCTTGTATGTGATCCACCTACAGTCATCTGTTCTTCTTCTCAGTGCATGTGCTGACATTTTTGTCTTGTAGCACCTATCCTATGGAAATCCCTCGTTGCTTCTTTTTGGCTCAATCCTGCCTCTCCTCAGGTGAACCTTTTTCTGTCTTTCCAGTGGGAATAGGCAACAAATATTGCCATACTTGCCAAATTTGGCTTCAAATGCACCTCTTATCTTCAGAAGAGTCAGCTATGGACACTAAGTTCAAGTTTCTCCCTGGTGGAGGTGCCCAGGTTTCTGGAAAAGTGTTTTTTGCCACAGATCACTGTGGGCCATGGTATATTCACAAGACTGTTTCTGTTCCTAAGCAGGGGCACAAGGAGATATGAGATTCCTCGTTGCTCAATGTCCTGAGTTACTCCTATCCCATTTTATAACCCTAAATGAAATTAATTGACTTTCTGCAACCTACACGATTGCTTACACTTGATAAAATCTGTTAGTGTTACAAGAAAATATGCATGATCATTCTTACTAAGCACATAAATGGCAATACACAGCAATGTATAGTATTTAATTACAACATATCCGGCTGTTTCCAACATTACATGTTGTCCCAAGGAAGAGGTACAGCTACACATACAATTCTCACTCTGTCCTAATTTGTCTCCGGTCACCATGGCAGGTGGCCTCTCTTATTGTTTTGTCAGGTGGAATTCACAGAATCATAGAATTACAGAATGGTTTGGCTTGGAAGGGGCCTTAAAGATCATCTAGCTCCAACCTCCTGTCTTGGGCAAGGATGCCTTTCTCTAGATCAGATTATTCAGAGCCCTATCCAGCCTGGCCTTGAGCATCCACTTCCAAGGATGAGGGGTCCACAGCCTCTCTGAGCAATCAGTTACAGTGTCTCACCACCTTATTTCCTTACAAACAATTTCTTTCTAATACTAATCTGAACCTGCCTTCCTTCAGCTTAAGGCCATTCACTACATGGCCTTTTGAAAAGTCCTTGTCCAGCTCTCTTGTGGGCCCCTTTAGCTACTGGAAGGCTAACAAATTTCGGTATTAACAGTCTAAAAAATTATAAAAAGCAGAAATAACAAGAAATCAATCCAGACAGAGTACAGTCTATGCCATTTCCCAGTGCTTACAAAGTCTCTTCAATAAGTTACAAAGGAGGAAATTTTCTTGTTTGTCATGGCTTAATGATAGCCCCCAGAAAGGACTAGTTTCCATAATGCCTGGAAACCTAGTGTGTAATGTTGAGCATGACATTATTACCTGTGTAAGTGCCAAAGAAATATTTGGGGTTTGGTGGGTTTTTTTTTCAAATTAAAAAGTGGTTTTTATTAATGTAGAACCAATTATACCAAAAGATATTTGACCTACCTGTATGATCTTAAAAAAATTACATTTATATAGCTTCTTTCATGATTGGTGATTACCAAATAACCTAACAAAAAGTTCTTTACAGACATGGAGAGACATTTTTCATACTCATACATAAGTCAATAAGCCTATGGAAACAGGTAAGTAAAAAAATCAAGTAACATTTTAAGTTCACTAGGTTTGCTATCTCCATAGTGCCTCAAGGTGGAGGAGAAATAATTTCAGCCTCTTAAGCCTGCTTGGACTCCATTGGCTGTTGTTGGAGAGACAACTTTTTGTAAGAAAAATCCGTGAATATATAAGAAAAAGAGTTGACTATTTCCGCTGAGACACAATTTTGCCCCCGCAGTTTCTTGTAATTGACTGAAGAGGCTTTGCCATAGGGCTTCCTGTCAGTCAGCCTAAACTGCTTCTTAGAACATTGTCCTGAATAAATGGACCTCTAGATTAAATCACTGTGATGGACACATAAGCACATATTTATAAGAACAATTACAAATTCCCTCATAAACTTTATGCATCCTGTTATGGGAATTCCTAATGTTTCAGGGTTTCATTCCATTAGCACTTCATTAGAAATGTGAATCTATGTAACTGTCCCTCCCACACAGTATAAAACCTGATGATTTAATATAAATTCCAGTAGCCAAATATTTCTTCTGTGAAGCTTTCAAAACATACTACCAATTTAAGTTACACTCATGTAGGTAATGGTGGTAATCTCCTTTAAAGCATTTCTCTCCTTATTATAAATTAGATAACCTCCATGTAAAAGAATTGCCAAATTCATATGCAAGAGCATGTATGTGATACTTACAGGAATATATAAGGTAGGTAAAAAGCATGAGTATAGAATGTGGTCAAGGAACTAATGACTTCAAAGAACATAAAATCCTTAGAGGATTTTTCTGGCCTCCATACTGTGAAGGACAGAAAGGTTAAATAGTCCCAAGCACTTCTTCTACCAAGAAGGAAGGAAGACCTTCTCAGCCTAGGAAGTTTTTTTTTAATATTTTAGCATATTGCATGTCAAAGTATTGAAGTCTCACCCACTGGTCAATAATTTATTACATTGGTTAATGCACCCAACTGATAAACCAGCTGTGGCAAAATCCTTATCCTGAGTGCTAAAGCTCTGAAATTAAAAGGAAGCAGGACCACTGAATTTTGGTTTCATTAGAAGCCAAGATGACCCAAGTTCCTTCCTGATGAAAAGTGTATAAAAGAGTATAGAGTATTCGAGTCTAATCCTATTATTTTATATTTAATTCAAAATGTCTTTAAAGTAAAGTACTCATCTATTTCAAAATGTAGAGACTCAGCCTACATGGCAGAAAAAAAGAAAAAAAATGTAACAAAGCAGGGCGGGAGAAAAAGGAAAATAAGGAACTCTCACTGCCCCCAAAATCCATCTTCAGACACAAACAAAACCTTTGCCCAGCCTAGCAGCAGACATAATCAGAGCTGCCACCAGAGCAAGTGCTTCTGCCAGAGTGGGCTCCTACATGGTGCAGATGTCAAAGAATCAGCTACCACTGAATGTATGCAACATGTGGCTGTTACAAGGCAAAGTGTTCTGTCACAGCCGTATTACTGCTTGGTATGGAAGGAAAATACTTTAAGTTTCATGTGACAGATTTCAGGAAATAAAAAAATGACACAGTTCTGAAAGGCAAAGCTAAGCTGTTTGGACTTTTTCTTCCTTTCTTAGTGAACCCTCATGACTCCCTTCCTCTCCCAAATGACTAGTTTACAAAAACTCAGTCTGCCCCAAGAATTAATTATGACAGTGAAGAGAGAGCAGATTGTTATGCCTTTGGATTAAGAACGTCCTGGTATATCAGGGACATTTAAGACAAATTAACAGTGGTATTTTCAGACTTACATTTTATATTCCTCTTTCATTAGCTTATTTAGGATTTTGGAAATGCAGTTTCATAGGTCCACACCATATCCCTAGCATTTCACATTTCCAGTTGCTGTGGACCTGTGAAACTGTATTAAAACATGACAGGAAAAGAAATCTTACATTTCAAACACATTAACCTAAAGACATATCAAGGTTTCTTCTTTAACTTGCCTAATTAATGCACCATTTGCAGCACTTCCAAAGCCTTGGATTTCAGCAGTGTCATGCCCCCCATGTCACACTGATAAGGAATCTGAGCACGCACCATCCTCACATCCTGTGACATGTACTACACTTTACGCCAGGTGATATTAGAGATTATGGCTACAACCTCTGAATCCTCACTGACATTTGAAATGCAAAGTGTGCTCCTTGCCTCTGCCCAGCCTCAATAAACCAAACCTCTGAGGATAAATGACTGCTGAGGCAGAGCAGAGACCCTTTGAATGAGAGATACCCTTCAAATTTAAAGAAGCACAAAAAACCCTGAAAAATAGAGTTATGTGCCACTGAAAAGGAGGCAGAGAAACACAATAGATGAGTCTTGAATAAAAATGAAAACCTAATCACAATGCTGAGGCAGTGGATGGAACATTTCATCCCTTTTTTTGTATTCTGTTCAGTCAGGCAGGCATAAAAATGACCTTTCTTGTATTCATGTTTTCAGAAACCTTTTTCAAGCAGATGTTCATTTTATCTGCCTGGATCTCAGCTGGCCTTCAGTACAGATGATACCAGATGTTTTGCATTTAAAGGACTGCACCCTGGAAAGTTAAGCCGGGGCAGTACAGCAGGTGCCTGTGTGTGAGCAGTTCACCTTCTTCATCCCTGGGTCTTTCAGTGCTATGTGGCTTCAGCAGAGGCTACCAGTAAGCAGGAAAGCTGCCTGGTTCCTCAGCTGCTGTTTGACATATGTTGTTGAAGAGCTCTGGGTATGGTTCAAAGGGTTGTTTGCTGCTCCCAGGACCCTGGCTCACAGCTTTTCTGTGTGGACTTCCAGCCTTGGCATTACACAAGCCTCTGAGCCATCCCCTGCTCTTACTAAAGTGAGGTTTGCTCAACAATGAACAGGAGTTAAGACTGAGACCATTTCCTTCCTTTCAGCCTCGGTCTGTAGGCAGTTTTTCCATTCTGTTTTGTGAAGAACAAACCCAAAGAAAGCTGCCTGCTGAAAGCAAAAGGGTAATTAGCTATTTAGCTTACCTAGTACCATGCATGAGACCGTCTGGAATGGGCCATACTGAAAGATCTCTGCAGCTCAAAACCTTCTCTCTGACAATGGCCGAAAGCAGGTGCCTATAGAAGGTGGCAGATAAGGATACACCCTAGGATACTTGACCCAACTAATGTCACAACATCTGCAATCACAGGGATGATGGCCACAGTGAGGTGGGGCTGATTCCTGTGTACTGGGCAACCCCAGGTGCATTTATCTGTCATTGGCATATTCAGTCTTCGGACATGAACTCGTGCATCTGTGCTATGCTGTGGCACAGAGCTCATGGCTGAGCAGATCAACAGTGAACGGGTGAAATTTCACACATTAACAAAGGTGTGTGTTAAAGGAAGTGCTTCAGAAAGAGATTAATGAACACTGAAATGTAAATAAGGAAAAAAGGAAGAAAATTAAGTATTGTCCATAATATAGTGTTAATCTCTCACTTGCCTTTGGTCCTAACTGAGAGATATTGGAAATCTAGAAATGTAACATTTGCATCGTGGATGATGATGATGATGGATGACTATTATTATTATTATTATTATTATTATTATTATTATTATTATTATTACTACTACTATTACTACTAATACTACTACTACTGTGACTACTACTACTACTATGACTACTACTACAACTCCTACTACAAATATCTGCTTGGATCAGATCAAAAACCAGGGATTAACCTAACTACACATCCCAGCTGCTAAAACTTATTTAGTCAGCTGGCATCTTGTACATTTTCTTGAAGAAAAGGCCAAATTTTTTTTTAAGAACATTTAGGTTTAGGGTTACAACATATGGGGGGAAAAAACAGGAAGACACTCAAAAGAAAAAAAGTGAAAAATGAGGATGGACAAATAAAATAAAAAAATACAAATTGCTAAAAGCATAAGGATATTGATGAAATCTGAGAGTTATCACAGTGAAGCTCCTTCTTTTTTTTTTGTACTTAGAAAGACTTTGACTGTATCTTCAGTAACTGTGTGCCTGAAGACCTGTAGCAGCCCCAGCGGCAAAATGCCAGCAAGTGGAAAGGTGGAATGGAAGAGGGGGTTTACTGACTTTTAATAAGCAAGTAGAAGAGTGGTAGAGAGACATCTGCCACTCCTAATCCACTTACCAGCCAGGATTTTGGCTTTGAGGAGATTTCTTAGTCTGGACAGACAGAGGAAGGAAAGTGAAGGAGAATTAAAAGATGTCTGTTCATTCAATCTCTTTGTTATGAATCTAAGGGATTGGACTGAAAGATCTCATCTGGTCCTGGATTTTTCCAGTATAAGTATCTTGAATTGTTTGTGGAAAACTATAGAGTGCAGTTCACAGAGCAGTCAAATTTTCTTGCACGTGTCATTTGAGATTGTAAAATTGTTTTCAAAACATTTATATCCCTCTGGAGTTTTCCAGCCCCAACCCACATCTTCATATAACATGTTATTATTGCTGACATATCTGAGAGCCTGTGAGCAAAACCAAACACAGACTAATGCATCCAGAGCCAGTTTGCCTGCTTACAGGGAAGAGCATATATACATACAGACAGATGCATAAACAAGGAGCAAAAATATCTCTGAAAACACATTGCTACTGTCCCTAAGAGGCACTTGGCTCTTCAACAAGATCTTTTCACTATATTCCAGCATTTAATTACATTACTATGGATGACAGGAAGTCATGCTCCTTCATCTGTGTAGGGATATAGAGATTACTGAAGGGTAGACTAAAGAGCTGAGCGCATTATAGCATTAACACTGCTTTATA
The DNA here is from genome assembly GCA_013401135.1 of Cettia cetti. Taxonomy (NCBI): domain Eukaryota; kingdom Metazoa; phylum Chordata; class Aves; order Passeriformes; family Sylviidae; genus Cettia; species Cettia cetti. The sequence continues at coordinate 39,580 of VZUI01035229.1, read as the reverse complement.
CCATTAATGAACCTCATTTAAAGAGAATAAAAAGAAACACCTTTCATTATAGATAGGAAAAGAGGTGTCAATATTGAAAGACATTCAGCACTAAGAGGAGCTCACACAATGTAGGGGGTGGAAAAATGAAGCAGAGAAACTATACCATGCAGTCTTAGTAATTATTGTTTAAAAACCACAAATGTTTATTTTCATAAATTCTGTAAAATTTCTTTGGCTTGCAACCTGCCACTGAATTAACTAGTTTAAGAAAGAAACTATATACTTTCACATGAAATACAAGATGTCAAAATAATGGGGGCAGTTGCATAACAGCTGCTGCAGCACAGAGGAAAAAAACCCCTTTTTTCCCGACACACAGGACAGAGCAGAAGGGTTATTTGTATTTAATTTCTATAATATTGCGAAAGGCTTATAGTGTATAAAGTTTCTGAGTATTTCTCGCAGTTTATTAAGAATGCTGTTCTATTTCCTGTGCTTTTCCCAGTGTTTTTCTGACAGCTTTTCTCAGGCAGATGGACCTTGATAAAAGACCAGGGGAAAATTTCTCCTAATCAGCACTGAGTCACGAGCCAAATGCAATAACCACTTGGTTAGGAGCTGTATTCCACATTCAGCAGGTCAAACTGGGAGCAGGAAGGTATCTTTTGGTCTGACCTAAAGGGTGTGACCAGTGGAGCCCTCATGGCACACCCTAGCCCAGGTTAGCCTCAGCTCAAAACATTTTTTACTCTTAGTTGCACAGAGTACCTCTAGCCCCCAAAGACATGTGGAAAACAAGGTCAATACCCCAGACTTGCTTCACAGAGGCCTATCACATGCTACTAATTTTATCCACCAACACCCTTATCCATGTTCAGCTGCTTATAACCAGAGGTAAGAAGTAGCTTATTTCAGGCTTCTGAAACACCCCATTCCCCAGAAATGGTTCATGAGGTACAGATTATTTGCTGAATGAAACCACTGTGCTGACTTGTAGCACATAAGTGACTATTTCCACTCAGCCTTTTCTGCAAAGCACATGCAGAAAAAGCACAGTTTAAATTCTATTAAGATGTTTACTCCAGAAGTGTGATCATTTAATAGTCTCGTAAAATTGCATAAAATACATATTGCAATTTAGCATGAGAAAGCGTGGATTTTTTTTTTAACAGACACACATTTTTACGTGGTTCTTTATTTATTAGAAGTTTTAAAGAGGAGTAATAGACCTATCTCTGCACTATCTAATAAGCAATTTTATTCTTTACTTAAAAAATCAGATTTGTCAAAGATAACACTGCATGCTGAAAGTATCAGAGCACACAATTACTTGCATATCTAGCTGACAAGTCCTGAAAATAAGGTAATAATCCCTAGTAATTCCTAGGTATTTAGGATTACCATGGAATAGCACGAAAAGTAACTTGGCAAATGATTTAAGAATGCCTCAGAGTGTAATTATGTGCAGATAGAGGTCATTGGGTAGAATATTCTTGCTGTGGTTTGGAGTTCATAAAACAGTGAGGGTCATATTCTAAGGTACTTTTAATTCCATTCTATATAATTGAAGTGGAAAAGTAGTAGGATGACAGTATCTGATTTAACTTCTAGGTCATTGTAACACCTCTGATGGGATTTTTCCATTGAACAACAGGGCAGGCAGGAAGTATGTGACGGAATGATCAAGAAAAGAAAAAGATATGAGTTTGAGGAACTCAGAAGAAGCATATCTTGAATTATTTTCCTGTCTTCATGAAAGGAAGAAGGCAGAAACTTTTGCCAAACTGTGAGGAAGCTTCTTTGTGCTCATCCCACAGGTTTTGCCCTCATACCTGGAATGCTTCCCTCATGAGGCATATACCGGCTGAAGCCCCCTCTAGAAAGCAGTTTTGCAATACCAAAGCTGGACTCCCTGCTAAGACACTGACTGGGGGCCCTGGGAGCTTGTTCCTCTGCTGGCACAGTGCCCTCACTGCCCCACACCTGCACACCTCCTCTTACCGTTTAGTCAAGCACATGCTGAGAAAACTACGCATTTTTTAAAAAACAAAAATCCTGCATTGGCCTGCAAAGACTCTCTCTTATGCCAGGAAATCCTTTTGTTACTTACCAGTGGCATGTCTCGGGGGCTTCAGCAGGGACCTGTTCAGGTCAAGAACCCCTGGCCAGGCAAGCACCTTGCAAAGTCTGCAGAGTAAGGATGAGAAATGCACAGTGAGCTCACAGTCTGAAAGTCCCCTGGTAGTGCCAGTCCCTTCCTCCCTCTCCCCTGATAACCACAGCACAGAAACTGTGCTTGCAAACAGTTATGAACCAACATCGAGTAAAAATATCAATGAACATGGTGTTCACTAATCATCTGAACAACCCTTATTTATTTGGAAAAATATATTACTTGTCACTGTGATCAAGGTTTGAAATGAAGCCACAATTATAGCATTAGTTTTCCTTCCCAAAGACTAATGAATCAGGGACCTGACATTTGGAATTATGTTTAATTTTATTAAGTAATAAAAAAACAATGAAATACGGAATTTGCCTTTTTCAAGTCACAGAAGTTTCACTAACATTCAGGGTTCCTCTGGAAAAGAAATAGGTTAATCTCGATTTATTATAAGGGAAAGAATTCATTAGAGTAAAAATAAATTTCTCTGATAAATTACATGTAAATTATATTTTGTCAGGAAACTAAACCTGACAATCAAATAAAAATACCCTGAATAGTCATTATGGTGGCACAGATGTTCTCCTGCCCACATTTCACTTTGATTTTTTCTATTCAAACAGCTCTGAAATAGATAATTGAATAAGAAGCTCTAACAGCAGGCTACAGGACCTTTCTGCCCAACTTAGGCTCACACACAGATCTTTCTTTTCCACCCTTATTCACAAACCTGTTTCTCCTGGGCCACATTTCCTGGATATTGAACATGGGGAATTCTATTAAAAAAAAAAAGTTTTACAGAAATATAAGCTCTGCAGCTGTTACAATGCCTTTTTTTAAAGCACTCTGCACTGCATAGTATTAGCATTTCATGGAATTTGACTAAAGAGTTCAAAATGAGGGCAAATGTGAAGTTCTCAGAAGATCAACTAATTCAACAGCTTGGAGAGAGTAAGTGTTCCAAGAAATCACATTGAAAACTGTTAAAAACTGTTGCTGAGTCAACAACAAAGTTTGCATACTGAGTCTGCTAACTGGTTTCATGGAAAATTTGTACTTGTCCCTACAAAACCTTGGGGTTTGCTCCTGAGAGATACTAAGGGATTTTGTTTTAAACAGGACTTTGCAGACCAGGCCTCCGCAGCCCTTCTGAAAGTTCCTGAGAATTGGTGCTATCATGTGCTTAGGAGTCATATGATTAATTGGTATTGTCAGTTTGCTATGTTAGCTGAAAAAAAAAAACCCAGCAAAACAAAAAACCACAAGATCAAACAAACAAACAAAAAGCCCAACAAACACACACACAAAAACCCTACCAAAAAACAAACAACAGCAAAAAAAACCCAACAAAACCAACCAAACAAAAAACAACTCTTTCAACAAATAAGCAGGCCCAAAGTACAAGATTCCTCAGCAAAGCAAGAACTGGGAAAATATCACAGGGGATTGACAGATATGTTTCCAGTAGGCCAGACTGGAAAATGCATTTTTAAAATTAAACACAGTCAAATATCACAGCCAAGGGCTACCTGGACCAATGCCATTATTGTTTATCTCTTTTTTATGCAAAATCTTCCATTCAGAACTATGCACCTGTAAAATATCAGCTGTCTTACAGACACAACATGGCTTTACCAAGGTCTGCCTCTATGTACATATGGCCCTCCAGGGTAAAGCATATCAATTTTACTTGAACTCTCAAAAAATTCTGTGACTGACAGGGCAGAACTTCACCCTTTCACTCTAGCAGAACTTCAAGCATCTAAACCTCTTTGAGATGTAAATATCTGTCTTAAAAGCAACCCATAACACGGCTTTCTACCCCAGCCTATTGCATGCTACCCAAAAAGAGCTCAACATGGACAGTCAAGGGACGGTGAGGATGTCCCCCCAGAGCATGACCCACCCTGTTCTTGCTCACCACATCTCAGTTAGGATTCAGCACATCCACTTTTAGCACAGAAAGAAAAACTGCACTCTCATTCACATGAGATGACACTTGCCTGATGCTCAATCCAGACCGACACATGGAAAAAGCTGAATTTTGTACCTACTGAAGCCACACCATGTGAGCCAGACCTCTCATCAGGGGGTCAATGCATTCCTGAGCCAATCAACCATCCTCAGCACTGAGTCACAGTCCACAGAAGTCACCTCTGTAGCCCCAAAACCCCGTATGTGGTCCTGCAATAATGGCATGGCTCAGGCTGGAAGAGACCACAGTGGATCATTTGGTTCAATTTCCCTTCTCAAGCAGGGTCATCCCAAATTGCACAGGATTGCATCCAGATGGTTCTTGACTATTTCCACTGATGTATTGACAGTCCTACAGGGAGCTTTGCACAGAAACTCATTTGGGAGCTGCAGGCTGGGACTATATTTCTGAGAGCTATGTTCCATTCATCTGCAATGATTTTTCCTTATCTGCCAGGCCTTTAAATGAAAAAAAAATCTCTCTTCCCTGCCTCAGCTATTAGTCATTTTGTGTTTAGATGTCCCTTACAAAAATGCTCTCAGATTCATTATTTCTGCTCTTTTTTTCCTTTAATTGGAGTAGCTCATTGTGGCTAAATGAAAGCATTTGAGGTCAGCTGAATAAATGGGGTAGCATTTTAGCTGTCAGCACTTCAATCTGGAAAAAAAAAAGAAACCTACAGCAATAAAAGTTTGAAAGGCTGAAATGGGCTGTTCCTAGAACAGATATTCACTTTGAGCTGTTCCAGGTATTACATATTTCAAAATCTCACTCACAGCTATTTAATTAAATTGGCTTTTTACTTTCCTTCCGAGACATCAGAGTCCCAATATCTGTCCTTGAGCAATAAGTCCTGAGATAGATAAGTACCTTCACTGAGGAAAACTCAGGCTAAGTTCTAAAAATCTCCTTTGGACCCTCCTTACCAGAAAAGCAGACAACTGAAGGGTCTTCCAGAGAATAAAGAATGAATCTGGTCCAGAAGACACAATTCTTTTGGAGTTATCTAAAAAACGGCTGAGCAACATGTCATGTCAGAGTCTGACGGTACAGCCCCAGCTTGGTTATCCTAAACATCAAATATATAATTTCTTCCAATTCTATTATTTGTACCTTTGTGCTTTTAATAAAAGGATACAAGAAGAGCTTCCAGAATTGTAAGGCTGCGTAAGATTTCCAATCTAAAGGATTTGTAGGGATACCTGAAGAATATTTTCCTGCTATGTCTGAGAAACGTGTGTGATACAAACAGCTAATGTAAGGAAAGCAGGTTCTTACACTTCCTCTTGACTGATGGCTTGAGATTTTCAATGCATGGCTGAGGGGCTTACTTCTACCAGCTACTTGTGAGTGCAGAGGGCTTTGCAAACAGTGGTCCTCGCTGCTTCTTGCCTGTGTACTGCTGTGCTTTTCTTAGTAATTGCCTAAATGAGCCTGATTTTAGATGTTCTCCACAGCAGCAAGGCTGTCACATGCTGGGCCAAAGGTCTCTGATCCCTGTGGCAGATAAGTGACCACTGTGCTGTTTTTCCTCTCACGTTTCATTACCAAACTACCTCCGGATACCACAGTTCTCAGAACATTTCCTGCCAGAAATAACTGCAGACCAGGCTTTCTAGAATACATAGGTGTGTATTTTTCTACCACCCATTTCAGCCTGTGCATCATCCAGGAAAACTACCAGGGAAGAACATGTGAAAGCTATCTCAGTCCCTCTTTCCTCCCTATTTTACGACCTGGAGCTGATGTGATGAGATGCCATAAAAAGGGAAAAGAGGAAGGCAAAGTGGAAAGCAGCATGTCTCCACTGCACAACCTTGGCTGCCAGCACTTGCTGGCGTAGACATTTCCTGAGCCAGAGCTCACACCCCAGCTCTCACATATGCCTATTTGCCATGGGCTTGACTGAGCCTTTTTGTGACCCCTTTCATACCTTTGGCCTCCCAAACATCCTGTGACGACGAGTACCCCAATTTAAGCATGCATGGTATAGAGAAGGACTTCCTTCTCTTTGTTTTAACCCACTGACTGGTATTTCCACTGGGTGTCTCAGACTGTGAGATCCCAGTGAACAGTCATTCTCTGGTTATCCTCTCTGTACCATTCACATTTTTTGTAATGAACTTCCTCAATCTTTTTCAGCCCTCAAAGTTCTCTCCTGTACTGAACAATTTACATTCACAGAAGAACGCTCAAAAGTCTCAGTTCAATTAAAAAAAAAGCTCTTACATACTTTTATTTCTGTTTTGTTTACATAAATTTCCAAGTTATTCATTACTCACAACTTAACACAAAAATACTGAAAAATATGAGGCCAGCAGTGCTTAAATCTTCTACTGAATTAGGATTTCCAAACCAAAGACTGATTAATCCCCTTACACACACAAAAGAACCACACCAGCCCCATTTGGGACAAAATGCCCCAAAGGCTTGTTGTAGCTCAGATATCAGAAACCAGCATTGGTGTTCCCTTGCTCCTGGAGAAAGATTCCAGTCTGAAAAACTGCTCATGCACTATTGCAACCAGAGATCTACACCCGAGTGCTTCTCCCTCCAGACCTTATTCTAGTGCCTACCAACACGCTCGACACCCTGAGATGCTTAGTCCCTGTGAAAATGCCCCATGACATTGAAAATATGTCTCAAAGTAATTTTCCATCAATGCTGAATTAGAATGGCAGTGAACAGTAACTGAGCAATGGTACTCTAGAAGAACCTCACTGCAGCCACAGGGGCAAAATAAAGGTATGTTCTTCCATCAAGCAGGAGCAGCATGGGAATTCACACAGTTTAGCATAGTGAGGAGAGATTCCTGTTTTTATGAGAACAATCACAGATTTTTTAATCCTTGATGTGTATTTAAAACTGAGCTTTGTGCCTAGTTTTTTTCCCTTCTTCTGTTTGAAACTTGAAAAGTTTGGAATATTATGACATCAATCTCATTTTATGGGAATAAGGTTGTCAGAAGCCAAGCATCACTAGAGCAAAACCATGAATGTGTGTTTTTGTGTGCATGTGTTAAGGATAGGGGAGGAAAATCTATTATGAAAAAAATTAAGATGCTTAAAAATATCAACTAACAGGAAGAAAATACTGTATTCACTGAACAGGAATCCAGCTCTAAGCAAAAAGCAACAGACTATTTTGGAACTGTAACTGTGCCATTTCAAACCAAACAAATCAAGGTGATACCCAAAGTGGAGTTAAGCTAGACTGACTCTTTAAACACAGATGAGTAGTACATCTTCTGTTAATTGTTAAAGTGCAGCTCCTTCAGGCACCATAAGATTTCCCGCCAGGAATCCGCAGCTGGTTTATGTCCCATTTTGTATGTTTGCCAGATCATTGCTGTACTCAGCACCACACTTCCTCCTCTCAAGGGCAAGTCCTCCCTGAAAATAAGCACCAGCAAGCCCCTGAACTCACAGGACTGTTGGCAACACCGTGGGGAGAAGCACCTGGTTCTGCTCCACCTGGTGCTGGCAGTGCAGTGGGGGTACTGCCAGAACCCAGGACTAGAGGTGGTCCTAGTACATGACAGCACTGCTGGAGGCACCTCCAGCAAGCACTCCTCTTGCCATGCCCATCTCAGCAGTTTGCAGAGCAGCCCTTCCAACATCTCCTCAAAAGGAGCTGCCACACAGGGGAGGCAAGGACACTTGTCTTAAATCAGCTTTCAGGAGAAAGGAAGCCTCAGCTTCTGTATTCCAGCAGATTCCAGATTATATTGAAATGGTGTATTGATATCAGGACTGGCAGACAGGGGGGCAGTGTTTGGAACAGCCCAGGTACATCCTCACTGGATTGACAACTGCATAGTTACTAGTACACTGTCTGGGGCTGGGTCTTTGCTATGGAGCCCTGAGTACCCCTCTGCTCAGCCAAGCAGGGTGCCCTGGGCAGGTCACAGACGGGTGACAAAGACAACATCCAGTTCCAGTGTATCAGTCTCTTTTGCAACTACCTTAGAATCATATTTTGACACAGGCATTTATTTTGCAAGGGATTATCCTATGTTTCACTTCTGCTACTTAACATAGCTGAGGCCGTTATGAACATGGCAAAAGAGAAAATATTGCTATGCAGATCAGATACCCATCATTAACCTAGAGAGTGATAATAAGTGAGGTTAATAGTGCTGCTGAGAGAGAGTTCATTGTGGTGCATGTAGATGAGATCTGCAGTCAAACTTCCTGAAGATTTTATGGAGGATAGGAACCTGCATCACAGTTTCAGACTGGATCCAGGTGAGCACATCACTGGGACTAAGGCATCTCCAGTTCCAACCCTAGGCCCCCTCTGCCCTGAAGACTCTCATGGTGCACTCTCCTCTCCATTACACTTCTACAGCACACATATGCACACACATACACATGTAGTGGAAGCTCTTTAAACATTTCCTGCTGCTTCCATGCACAGCAGAATAGATTAGTCCCACAGAGAAGTACCTGTGATGATCTAGCAGACCAAGGTAATGTAAATGCTGGAGCAGTCAGGAGTAAGGGATGGTGAATACCACAGTCTGCTGATTTATGATTACGCCAGTTGATCTTGCGGAAAATTCCTAGAAATATATGTTATTTAGGCAAATAAACTGTCTTCAAGCCAAAATATTCCTCATGTAGCAGCAAGTTTAAGCAGGCATTATTTACTGCTGTTTGGTTCCCAGTGAACCACTCAGTATAATTTCCAAAAACTCACTAATATTATGATGGACCAAGGTAATAACTCCCTGTAAATGCCAAGCAAACAAAGTGCATTACAGTTCCATCCCTCCTTCCACCCAGAGAGTACTCTGCACTTTATACACTCTTGATTTTACCCTCCGTGCCTGTGAGGCCAGGGGAGAAAAAAAAGATTTGGATAAATTCAGCTCTAACACAGAACAGTAACTTACTTGTAAAAACATAATACAACCATATTTTAAGATTGATTTCTCTTTCCACAAGGATTTTCCATTACCATATTTCTCATCATTAATATTAGTTGCAGATTATGCTCAAAGCTGATAAGTTTTAGTAGTGAAGAGCCTTAATAAAGCTGAGGCTAAGAGAATCTTGAGTCACCTTGGTCCTTCTCCAAAGATAGAACATACTGCATCTAGAGTAATACTTCCACAATGTGTTTCTAGTTATTCACTCTAAAGCTATTAAAATAGTTTTATATGGCATAACACTGCATGAAACACTAAATCTCCAACAGTTTAAGTAGCAATTATTTCTGAGGAGAAATAGTTCTGCTGCCTTTGGGTCTGTGAGCATCCCAAACATCTTAATATTCTAATGACAAGCATGAGGTTTCAAGCAAAAAAATTATCTCAGATGAAATCCTGTTTGCCTTCCAGTAGATGCTGGAGGGAGATTTAAATCATTCATACCAAAGTGATCGATATTCTGCATGGCACCTCACAAAGGGATTAAAGAAAATCAATTTCCTGCAGACCTTCCTATTCTGAGCTTTTTTATGAGTCAATGACAGCTGAAGTGTTTGCATCGTCAATGAGGTCTTTCAGCACGTACCTCAAACCCTCCACAATACCTCTCTTGGGAGGCATAAAACAAACTCACTTGTTCTGATGTGCAGACTTCAGAGCAGCAATCAGAAAGCATGGCTGCATTACACCTCTCATACACCCATATACATATATCCTTTTTAAAACTAGCTTGTATTATGCAGAGTAACATATTTTCCTAGCACTCTGGGCTTAGCTGTATTCATGTGGAATACTGCAGGCTCCATAGGAATCAAGAAAAGCAAAGGCTACGTGCTAGACATTTTTAATCGTGGTGGCAGAGCCTGAAGGAACAAAGGAACACTGTATGAATTGCAAAGTAAAATATGGCTGTTCTTTTCCTCTGTCGTAGCTACATGTACCCTAAAATCAGATGGTTTAGCTCGTGAGGTCTCCAGTCTAAAAGTGCACAGTAAGTAGCAAATTTCGCTGAAGAGATATGCAGGAAAAAAAATATGGAGAGAGAATTACTCATGCTCGCTGCCTTTAGGAATAACTAACCAATACTCCTGCTAAGACGTTTCCATCCTGTGGTACCCCGTCTCTCAGAAAACAATGCCTGATGGGACCATTGCCTGTGGGGCAGCCCTGATTGCTCAGCAGCATCTCCCACAGGCTGCAGGAGTCTCCTGCTGACAGACAGCACAAGAGTCACAGAGATCTTTAAATTCCCTATTTCTTACTGGGAGGAAACTACAGTTGTACTCACACCGTGCTGCAGCCTCCAGCTCTCTGTGGGTTGGTGTCTGTGATCCTCCTCCTGCTGCTGGCATGCTGCACATATTCCACTCCTGTGATCTGCTTTTTTCACCACAGTTTTTGAAGACAGCTTGCTGTGTCCTGGATTAGTTTGCCAATCAAAAGTTCACTATCACAGTCTTAGAAAAAACACTTTTTTGGCTTTTCCTCTTATCAAACACATTAGTCCTAAGGAGGCCCTGTGCAAACTTGGGTGCTTTGTGCAATACCCAGGAAACTTCTAAGATTTAAGCCTCAAGGTTCTGAAAAAATTTCTTCTAATGACATCATCTGGAGCTAGCCCACAGCTCTGCAACAGCTGCATGGTTTGCTCTGTTGGTAATTTTTTGTCCCACTTGCCAGGTGACTCTGTGGGGCTGTGCCCCTACAGGGTTCTGTAGGAGTGGAGTGAACAGGGCATGGGGCACTTTGAACTAGTGGAAAATTTCAAACAACATCCATGTCATGTATCCAAAATGTGGTCCAGCACAGGGAACCACCCCAGTGAGTGCAGCCCTGCTATGCCCCAGAGTAGCACAGGCCAGGTACCCAGCAGGGCAAACAGCAGCAGCATTCACCAGTAATCTCCTTTGCAGACACCAGACAGGTCCTGCTGTCACGTCATTTAGTTCCCTTGAGTGAGGGTTTCGGTTGAATTTATCCTGTCACAGCTGAATCATCCTTCTGTGCCTGATTTACCATATTCTCCTACCCAAATTATGGCAGAAAAATGCAACATGGAGATGAAAAATTGGTGGAAAGGTTCTTCAGACCCAACAGTAACCAAATCAGAATGTGTGGGTATCATCTCTACCCAAATGTTTGGTGTTTGCACTGCTGTTTGCAAAAAAATCATTTTACAGAAGAAAAGCACTCATCAATGACCACACCAACAACTCAATGACTGCATCCCTCCATTCAACAGGAGCTTTATAATGTAAATATTTTTTAGGCAAAGAGAAGTGTTTGGGGAAAAAACCCTTGCTGATGATACAGCACTTAACTACAAGAGCCTGACCATCCCATTATGGATGTTGACCCAGTCATTAAAATAAACGAGCTATGCTTTTGCAGGGCTAGAAATTCAGGAATCCATATTGCCCTATTATCTTACAGTGAATAAGAGCCTGTAAATTATGCATGTAATTATAAGCCAATCAAAAAGAAAAGAAAAAAAAAAAAGATAAATTCTAAGGAGTATCTTGTTTTCTTTCTTTCTTTCTTTCTTTTTTTTTGCCAAATGTCATTATCCATCAGAGATCCCACACATTCTTCAAGAAGTTCTCCAAAATTACATGCATGAGACAAGCCCCTCAAAATCATAATCAGTCAGATTAAATGCTTTTTCTTCATGAAGTGAGTAAATTAAAGGCTCATCTAGGGGAACACAGATACTCCTGCTTGAGAATCTCATACCATCCTTACAATTTGGTTGTCATTTGGTTGTTTTGAAAAGGAGGTGAGGCCAACTGGATGCTTGTGAGGCAACCTATCTAATTTAAGCCATCCCCTACTCTTGTAAGACACAGTGGCAAATGCAAACCTGTGCAGAGCAGGTACTAAAAACCAAGCATACTTGCACTCTGGACAGGGAGCTTCTGCAGGCTGGCCCAGCTGCAGGAACATATATTCCCCCCTCCTATGCCCTGCAGAAAAGAACATCTGGGTCTTTCTCTGCATTTCCAATGTCATGACTGAGGTAGAGGAAGGAATAAGGGCAAGTAAATTCTCTGTTTTTCTAGGGGATATATTTGTCTATCCATTACATGCCTGCTGGATCACCTCAAATCAACAACTTTAGCCCTAAATTTCCTACCACCCAAGACAAAGGACCAAAGTGATTATTACTAGCTAGGACTGTCCAGACTGTCCACCAAAGGGATATATATTTGGACTAGAGCTTGGTTTTGAAACATTTTATTGTGAAAATTTCACCATGAAGGAAACTTGACTATAACCTACTATAAACAACTCATTTCAGGGAATGTGACTGCACAGAGAACACAATTATCAGATACTCTGGTGGATGTAAGATCCTACAAGGTTGTTGCCTGTGACTTCAACGTATATTCCTGCTGCTTTTTCTTACTCAGATTTACTACCAACGTGTCAGTTTCTACTTTTTTTCTTTTGTTTTTATCAATCAGGCTCATTAGCTGAAATTCACAGTCATTCATGTGAATGAGGAGAAGTTAGGGCCTCCTGTACAGAAGAGGATTTAGGAAATGCTCTTTTACTACCTCTTCAGAACTTGGCTCTGAATTCCCCATTCCTGATAAGCTTTTTCCTTCCATTTAACTGGACAAAGCACAGATCCAGGACATGTAGGCTATTTGGGTAGAGCTGAAATAATGTGTGCTCTTTGGCTAATCAAAAATTCTTTGGGCGAAGTACTTGAGGCAATATGTGCATGACTAGGAAATGATAGGCAGGCATATAAATATGCATAAGTGTATATTCAGACTTAATTTCTCATATCCTGTGGCTGAGCATTACCAGCCATGGGGTGCGGGGGTGGGGAGGGGGAAGAGAGGGAATAAAAATAAAAAGAGCCATGGGTCTGTTTGCTGCCTGCTATTCAGCATCTCCTCTGCCCTAAAGGAGAGTCATTCAGTCTGCATTCTAGGAAATACACGATCCAAAGTGAAGAATATTGTATATATTTGAGACCAACAACCCACACTGAAATGTTCTTGCATCTCTTAATAAATGGCAATTATTTGTACACTATCTTCCATAAATGAAAATAAGTCTTCATAATGAGGTATGTAATATTATCAAGGTTTGCTGAAAAGAAGTCTTCTGGGAAGGATCAGAAATGCACATCCTATCCCTGAATTCTGGGAAATCATTTAAGCCTGATGTAGCTGACATTTGTCTAACAATATATGGAGGCACACACCTTATGATTGAAAGCATATTGGAAAGATTGTGGCAACTTGTTTGTTTCAGCAGTGGTCAGAAACAAATTGTATTCCAAAACATGTTCCTTACCTGCTTGTTTATGGCTAGCTGACCTGCAGAGCTAAAACCCCTTGCTTCCAGTTAAAAAAAAAGCAAACCTTCATTTACAGAGCAAAGCTCATTCTAGGTCTTTAGCCACAAGCAAGTTGAACAAGCACATCTCTGTCCATTTACTCTCTGGCAGAGCAGTGATGTCCTGGAGGCTACACAAGATTTCGTGCAGCAACTGCTGATCAAGCCCTTAGATGCACAGAAAATGCCATTTTGGTGGTGTTTGCTGAAAGATCCTGATGGCTGCCAGGAGGTGAATTTCAGAACGAAGTCAATAACATTCCTCATTAAAACACTGGATTTGCCATGCTCATTTTAGATTCAGTTGAAGGAGCAATGAAATCACTTTCTATATAATAAAAAACATTTTTGAGCTGCCTTACAAGGCATTAAATTGCAAAAGAGGTCAAGGCTAAGCCATTCCACCTGAGAGTTTCCACATATTACGAAAGAAGAGGCTGGAATATTAGTTTTGCTGGAACTGGGCTTTGGAGACACAAAGTCAGGTGAAAGGGTTTGGAGAGGAAATTGGGGAGAGATGGGGCTTTCTGAATGCCTAACTCCTTGGAATTACAGTCTTTGGATATACTAGGAGCTGTACCCAGTGTGTATTTTTTCTTACTTGGTAAAAAAAAAAGTAGTTTTCATTAACTGAAAGAATACCAATAAGTCAAATTCATAATCTCCGTCTGCATATAAATAATACATAACCCTGTAAATTCTCTCCTTTACAGTTAACTCAGTGTTTCAAAAACTCCTGAAGAAGCTGACTAAAGTTTCCAACCCTGCACAAAACAAAAGCTCAGTACATTTATGAATTTACAGAAAAGTGTGACATTTACACTGCTACAAAAAACCAGCAATGAGCTCGCAGGACTCCAGAAACTGTTATTTCTGACTTAGTCCTGATTCTAAAAATGGGCAGTGGGCAATGTAAAGACTGAAGAGAGAATGAAAAGAGTCTACAAAGTAGCTGGTTGCTTAAAATTCCTTGAGGATGAGAAGGCAAGGTAAAGCTTCAGTGAGATAGAGGAAATGTCTAATTACACATAAAATATACATAAATAAATACATAACTGTTCTGCTAGGGCATGCACATAATACTAAGGAAAGGTAAACCCATCTTTCAAATCAGGTCTCTCCTTATGCAGCAAAGTATCACACATTTTGTGTGGTACTTGGAATGGAACAGATGAAAAAACCTCTGCTTTTCATTGTCTGCCACTGGACCATTGCTAAAATACAGAGTTCTTTATAAAATAATAAAAAATAAAGGATTAGAAAGGTTTAAAGAGGTTTATCTAAAGAAAGGTTTAATAATATTTGATCCAAAGAAACTGCTCATCTTTGGTGTTTCTCTGTCCACTCTTCTCCCCAAGGCCAGAAGACTCATTATAGACCATCCATTCTCCTCTTTCTCTGAACTGTATTTTTTTTTAAGGAATAATGTAGACCGTTTATGTAGCATGGTTTCACTGTTTATTTTCATTTGCACTCTAAGCCTCTCATGTTTATCTCTGAAATCTCTGGCAATTCATTTGTTGTCTGTTTTTCTATTTATAAATGAGTGTGTAATTATTGGATAAGTTCTAGAAATTTTATTTGCATTTTGCATTTCAGGGCTCTGAGAATGAAGTGAAGATTATTTTGAAGTGCTTTTCTCTGCTTGTTTTCAAGACCACAGAACACCTTAAACCAGGACTATTTGTTGTTTTTCCAGTAAATCCTTCCATGCTTTTTAGCTGAGTATTATTTCACCTAACTGAGAGTTTGGACTGCTCTACTCTTGAACAGGAACATGCTATCATATTCCCCTTCAAGAGTTTTTATGAATATCTAGGGATTAAGTTTGAAGCTAGTTCAGGCAAGGGCATGAGGGCACTGTTCATTTGCTGTGGCTACACCTGGTAAGTAGTTATATAGGATTCTTTCTTTTTCCTGTATCATGAAATAGGTATTTATGCTTTCTACCTCTCCTAATCACTTAAACTGCAACTTGAACAGATTTGCTTGGGGCATTTGCCCACTGTACTTTTGAATACCACCAAACAGCAGACTGTGGATCTATTTCTAAAAAACTGGATTATACATCCATTCCATATGTGCAACAACAACAACTTTCACTCCTCATGCATTTTATGTGTGCTAGATATTCAATTATCCAAAATTTTAAATGGGAACATCCATAAGCCCTGATACACAAGTGCTTTAAAAATTCAGACCTCTGTGGTGTCAGTAATCAATCTGTCATAATTCCACCAGCTGTGCAAGAACATCATCTTCTCAAGAGCAATCATCCACCACCTTAGGAAAAACTTAAAATCAACTCCCTCTGAAAAAAAAAATTAGTCAGCTCTTTGCTGTCTGCACTGGCTTTGGCTTGTTCTTATAAAACTCTCCCCTTGCCATGAAAGAACCAAGGTAAAATGAAAAGCATCCATATGGTTCTGGTAGATATTTGTGATCATTAATATTGTGTAATGTATTGAAATGCCTTGTGTTTCACTGATAGTCAAATTGTGCTGCAGACATTCAGTCTGACTTGTACGGACTGGAGAAGTCGTACCTCAGCCACCAGAGCTGAACCACAAAAGCCTACACTGGTCTTGGAAGTACCATGGATTTTAATGTAAATTATTATTCAAAATCATAACATATGATAACAATATAATAATATAAATAACCTGTAGTCATATAGGTTTAAAATCCTCTGACTTGCAATACTTGCTCCATTTTGAGTTGGACCTGCCTCCCCTTAAGGCAGCAGACATTATATCACAGGCTGCAGCTGACCATGATGTCAGTGACCAAGGTGAATGTCAGGCAGACTGTCCACCCTCTGGAAAAGTAGTTACCCACTCCACTCACTGAGTCCTAGGAGGAAGTCTGGTAAGTCCCTCCATGAAACAGTCACTGTCTGAAAGAGGCAAATAGCACAAAGAAGGTTAGAGCAAGAATTTCTTTCCCCTAATGGTAATGTATTTTCACCTCCTGTCAGTCCAAAACCTCCTAGTAGAAGACAAAATCAAGGGTCCCAGACCTGCTGTCCTGCATCATTTCCCTCACCAACTCCTGGAGCTCTCAGAACACCTGGGAAGGCAATCCCCTGAGACTGGGAGCAGCATGGAGTTTGCTGTTGGGGTTATTGGACATCATGAACAACACATGAACACTTTTATTTGCAAAAAGTCATCACTTCAGATACAAATTAGTTGTAATTTCCCATTTTTACTCTATCTTCTTGTTCAGTCTCAGCACACACAGAGAGCTGTGGGGTATGGAAATCTCCAGAGAAGTCAGCTGGCAGACTAACATAGAGATCAAATTTACACCTAAGAATGACTGAAGAGAGAAGATTGTTGTAGTTTCACTGGGAATATCAGGAAGGCCTGGAGCAGCTAAAAATGTGAGAGCAGAGCCATCAGGGAGCAATAATATAAGCCTAAGAAACTGGAGAAGGAAGCCAGAAGTGGCTTAGGGTGTACTCGAGGCAGTAGATGAAAGAGATGTGAATGAAGTAAGTCAGATCCAAAACTAATTGAGTAAACGGAGGAGCAGACAGACACAAAGAGTGAAGCAAGTCTGGCTTGCATTACTATCTGCTCTACTATCTCTGCTGTGCTTACAAAAGTTACCTTGATTATCATGGGGATATTGCAAGCAGGGCAGCAGCAGAGATGGTGATGTTGACACGCAGAATGATTGTACTGTTTATTAGATAAAGTTGTATCCTCTACAACTGACAAGGCACAGCTGTTATTTGCCTGTTATCTTTCCGTGTTCAAATAATAATTAGGCAGGAATTGCAAGAGGCACTCTGAAGCTTTGAAGCTGAGATGCTTTTCTCCATCCTGTAGGCATAGAGTCAGAGGTCCCTCACTGGGGGCACTCAAAGGAAGATGTTCCGTGGGACAATGAGCTGGAAAAGGTCCAAGGAGACTTCCAGACGCTTCATAACATAAAATTGTCTCTAAGATTTAAACTGCTGAGGAGCAGGTCTCTGTAAAGGCAAAGCTGTTTCACCTAGCTCTTTCCAGTTTTGACATACAGTTAGATAAATCATATGAAGAGATGAAGCAGCAGCCAATATAAGGGCCCCCTTTTTGACTCCATCTGTTGCACCCAAGGAAGAAGGGGTAAACTGAGATTATTCTTTTAGATCTTAAAACCTTCTCTTCTTCAGCATACTGTTAATACCCTAATCATCTTTAACTGAGATATAGAAACATCTCAATTATCCGAAACCAATTTAAGAAACCAATAATTTAAAAAACATAGCACTTAAGCAGCTTTCAGAGAATCACAGAAACATTTAGGTTCGGAAAGACCTTTAAGGTCATCAAGTCAAACTGCTTTAGTCTAGATTAAATGAGATTTTTAACCAGGTCTGGTGTACACATCTCCAGCAGCCTTGCACACCTGGCTAAACAGAGTCCTGGTAAGAATTGCACCTCTCAGGGATATTTTCCCAACAAAATGATGAGTTACTTCAGTGTCAAGTGCCACCAGGGCACATTATTTGCAAACTTTGTAACAAAACATGAACATTACTGCACTGACTTCTTCCAACTGAGGTGCACAAAAAGAAGGCAGATTGTAACACTGGCAGGAAAAGGAAACACATTTTTCCATCCTTACACATCTCCCTGTCTCCCAGCCCCATTTCTCTGATATGCACAGTCACACAGCCTCCATTTGACATCTTCATCCCTAAGAGCCCATGAGTTCACTGACAGGTTTCTCACATGCCAGTTTGTCACAGCAAGAAGACAGAAATAGGTGTGTGAGTACTGCTGCATTTCAGCCCCATCAGTCAACCCAGCAGTGATGATGGGACCAAATGAAGTCTTTCCACTCATTAGATTCCTGTGGTCTGCTACGTGCCAGGAGTTTGACCACAGCTCCCTGGTGTATGTAGATGGCCTCTGTGATTCCCAGGTGGTCTCTCATTAAAATATATCCCAGGCCTGGATCTGGTTAACTTTCAAGAACAAATGACACCAACATAGCCATGGGCTCCAAAGGTGATTTTTTTCTTTAAAAATACATATTTTTTAGCAACAAAGGTCAGAAAAATAACCACCACTTGTAGAGTCAGAGATAAGAAGTCAGAGCAAATCCACGTTGTTTTGTTTGGGAACAATGAAGAGGAAAGACTGCTATTTTTTTTTTTTTTTTTTTTTTTACCAAAAGAGTACTTAAAATTAAGACCTTATAACTCAATAATTTTTTTAATTTTTAAATACAAAGTATTATCACTTCCACATTTAACCTAATCCTTAGGCCTCTCTGCTCTCTCCCTTCCCTCTTCTGGACAGCTCTGCCCTGACACCCCTCAGGCCCAGGTGACTGCAGGACTAAGGAAGTAATTCTTACTAAATCTGTTTTTATCAAAGCCCTTTCTCAATGGAATTTGATACTACTACTACTACTACTACTACTACTACTACTACTACTACTACTACTACTACTACTACTGCTATTATTATTATTATTATTATTATTATTATTATTATTATTATTATTATTTATTTATTTATTTGATTCTGCATGAAAACCACCTTGAATCAATACAGAAATAATTAAAGGACCTGGGCATGGATTTGATTTCCAGGCAGGAGAACAAGGTCTCTCTGTTTCCCTCCCTTTTTACCATACTGTTGGCGCAAAAATGTACAAAATGTGCAAAGATGATTCAAGAGGATTCAATAAATCAGTTGAAAGTCCTGTAGCTATTATGTTTTTTTTTAACTTGAAGGGTGAAATATAGGAAAAGGACAGCAAAAAGCAGAGAGGGAGAACTAGGAAAAGTCAGCAGATGTTGTAAAATATCCACTTTCATGTTCCCTGTGCACCACAAATGTGCAGACGTATGTTGGCAGAGCTACAGTCGGAGTCCACAGCGAGGCTACATCTCACACATCTGGAAGGTATTTGGCAGGGTGTAGAGTTCAAATGTTCTCTGCTTCAGCTGATTTCAGACAAGCCTCTCAGTGACAGGCTGAGCTGGGGACAGCCCGACCAACAGGCTCCTTGAAGAAGTTGTTCACTGCAGCTCCAGCTCTCCTGCTCCGACTGCTGTCAGCAGCAGGCACGGGCTGGGCTCTGCTCCTCCCTTGGGCTGAGGGGTGCAAGTAGCAGTGAGAATGATAATAGAGGAACTGGGAGGAGAGCAGGCAGAAGAAAATGGCACCACAACTCAGCAAAGCCTGGCCTCGTATCAAGAAACAGAATGTACTTGGATGAAATCCAGGGTGTGAGTTAACTGGAGTGCAGAGCAAGCCATTCAGGAAATAAGAAGGACCTCACTGCACAGAAACACGGAAGGGTCACATTAGAGCCCATGTGCTTTTTTTTTTCAGAAATCCCTCTGTTTTATAAATAAATACAAACAGAAAGAAAAATTCAGTTTCTCTGCCTCAAAAGAAAGGCCAGCTTAAGGCAGCAGGGAAAGTGAAGCACTTTGCTGTGTCTGGGACTGCCTGACATTGCACCGGCCCAGTATGGGAGCTTACAGCAGTCATCAGAGGTTAACTCTACTTTGCTAAGAAATGTTTCTCAGCAGGAATGCACTTCTAGGCTCTCTACATACTCCAGCTGGCACAATCCAGTGCCTGTGAGCTACCTGCTGAGCCTAGTGAGGAGAGAGCAAGTCCCTGGTGCATAATTCATATCATCACAATGAGCTTTCCAGATGCAGAACACCTTGCAGTGGCAAGCCTGCCTGACAGCTAGCTGTGACCAGCTAACCACTGTGCTAACAAAGCCCTGCTGACACTGCAGAGCCTGCAGGTGGGGAGCAGCTCATGGCACAGGGAGGCTTTCCCCACCTCACAGCACTGGTTCTGGCTGTGCCACCGTAGGAAGCAAGTCACGGACTCCACTGATGAGGAGGGACACCTTGTGTGACAAGGAGCCAGGGGTCAAGCCTTACCCCTGTGAGCTGCCCTTGGACCACCCAGACAATGCTTCCCTCATTTCCTCTGGAGTCCCAGCCATGCACAGGAACTCAAAGCAATTCATTGATCCTTTCAATGCTTGACACGCTTCAGGCTTGCAATGAAAAGCATGTCACACATCTCTCTTCACCTTCTCTGCCCAGGGCCATCCTGGAATTACAACAGGGAAAGAGAGAAGGAATAGGATGAGCCAGTGTCTAAAAGTAGGGTGCCAAGACATTATCACTGAATAACACTGTCATTGGCAGGAACATTTTGTAGCACAGCACAGTTCTTGCAACAGCTCCACCTCCATCTCCCCCCCAATCACCTCACTATTTTTATTTGCAGTTTGTGCTCTCAGACAACACACATTCCCAGATGCAGGTGAAGTTGCACTTCCGCTTTCTTCATTCCCCTTTAAAACCTGAAAAGGCAGCACTCAAATTGCTGCTAAGATCACAGACACTTGTAGGCTTGATCCACACATGCAGTAGAGATGAGGGAATGGAAAGTCCCCATGCTGTAACACCTCTGCATGGCCACGGCAGTCTTCTCTACCACCAGTCCAAGTGTCCAGATTTGGAAATAGCCCCAATTTGGAAATATCCAGCAGCAGGGGCTTGCAGCTGGGCTTGTCCTTAGAGGGTGCTTCTCATTTACGTGTCAGCCCAGCCATCAATTATTGCACTGACATTTTCGCTGGGTCAGCATTTCCAAATATTTTTTTATCCTGACCCTGCCACCTCTCTCCCCCAGGCTCCTCCTTCCCTGGCTCCCCTGTGCCATTCCACCACACACCCTGACAGCTTCTCCAAAACAAGCATTCACTCCCTCCCCTACCATCAGCTACCTGTGCCCCAGCAGAACCCACCCACAGCCTTCCCATTCTGGTGCTGACATGGAGGAGCCACACTATTTCTTTAGCTGACATAATGAGAAGTTCGTTCAGGCATGAAAAAAGCCCAAGAGAAACACTGAGATGTTTTATAAAACTT
Source organism: Cettia cetti (assembly GCA_013401135.1). NCBI lineage: Eukaryota > Metazoa > Chordata > Aves > Passeriformes > Sylviidae > Cettia > Cettia cetti. Next base: position 18,258 of record VZUI01035229.1, on the reverse strand, counting down.
GAAATGACAGAAAGTCAGGAATTTTAAACTGCTGATTCTATACATCAAAAATACAGCCAAAGTAAAGGAAGAACCCCCATAGTTATGGCATAACAAAAATTGAAACCTGGAACAAAATTAAAATTTATCTGATTATGAAAACAGGCTGAGAGACCTGAGGCTGTTCAGCTTGGAGAAGAAAAGGCTAGAGAGACCTTATGGCACCTTGTAGTACCTGAGGGGAACCTACAAAAAAGATAGAGAGGGTCTTTTACAAGGGCATGCAGTGATAGGACAGAAAGAGGGCAGGTTTAGGTTAGACATTTTGAAGAAATTCTTTAGTGTAAGGGTGGTGAGATGCAGGAACAGGTTGCCCAGAGAAGTCATGAGTATCCCATCCCAGGAAGTGCTCAAGATTAGGTTCAGTGGGGCCCTGTTCTAGTGGAAGGTGTTCCCATGGCAGGGGGCTCAGAACTAGATGACTTTGAAGGTCCTTCCAACCAAGACCATTCTGGGAATATATGACTATGGTTACTGGAAAATCTCAGCAGGCTGAGACCCAGGTAATTAGTCTTTTCCGTACAAATAGCTTTACTAGAAAATACATATGCACCATAAATATAAAATTCACTTCATTTTTTCAACTTGCTGTACCTACCTTACAATACCAACATGATATGGTGCTGTGTAGATGAACAGTCTGCAGAGGAGGAGTGGTTTAACCACAATGTCAAACTGCTCTGCCTCAGCATAATAGTTTACTTCCATATCCCAGCCCAAAGGAATAGAGGAAAATAGCTTTGAAATGGGAGAGCACCCCCTGGAACCACCTGAAACACCTATGTTTGGCTTCTATGTAAATAATCTGAATTCCAAAACAAACTGCAGGTTGTCACCTGATGATTTTTCATCTAAAAGAAGCAACAGCAGCAGCAAACCAGGGAACAAGCAGCAGTCCTCACACCTTGCAGGTGTAGAGAGCCAGGTTAGGGTAAACAAACAAATACCTAAATCCAGTTGGTGGCAGGAGCCCTGGGGCAAGGATGCAGCATGTGTGACTCAGAAATATGTGAACTTTCCCAAAGCCAGGAAAGGGGAGAGGTGTTTTGAGCAATAGATCAGCTGTTTCCCTCAAGACTACCTCAGAAGAACTTAACACCAGCAGGCTGATGTGCCTGAGCTCTCAGTCACAGCACAAACAACAGAGTTATTCCGTCTTGGTAGGGGTGGTGCCAACAGACATGGTGTATAATGATCTAAGAACATGAAGCAACAAGGTCTGTGGACAGAGGGGAATATATTTTATTAGACTCACTAACACAGTTACAGAAATAAAATAGAGCAGCTTTCATCATGGAAGCATTTTCTCAGGTCTGAAATGGAAGTGGCTCTCCCCAGGGGAGAAAGGAATTTGAGAAAATAATGGGACACTGAAATTCAGTGGATTATTCACGCATGTTTGAAATATTAAATAGCAGGATGGCTGTTGACTAGCACAGGGCTTGTCCAGGGGAAGAGGGCAGCCAGCTGCCTGCCAGGGGCTCTCCAAAAGCTGTTGGGAATCAACCACACTGTGATGAGCAGAGCAGACCCTCCTGCAGCTGACCAGGCTGGGACTGGGAACCCATATGCCAAGGACACTGACAGACGAGGATCAAGCACTGCCCAGGCTCCCAGGCTCCCAGGGATTTCCCAACAACTTGTCAATGGCAGGACAACTTTGCTCTGATGGAAGCTCTGTTTCTGAGCAAAGCTACCTGGATAGGTGAGGCTGCAAAGGCTTCTCTTGTGTTAAGACTGAGCTGGAAGCCTGTCAGCAGTTACTGCTGCAAAGTTCACAGCTATGGGGCCCTTTGGGGGCTTTAGAATTCTACAAAGAAGAGTTTGCAAGAGATAATGTTATTTTTTCCAGCTGTTCACAGAACTTGCCACATCTCTACAGAGCAACTTCTTTTAAAGAGTGTGAAAGCCCTTACAGTCAGCCTCAAGCACACGGAGAGAAATGCTCTCTTCCTGCTGAGGTAAAGGTCTGGTGGCACACAAAGAAAGGCCTGTGCTCTCTTGGAGAAATGACAAAAGTCATTAGTATTGTTCTAGCTGAGCAGAGGCCACTGCAGCTGCCCTGCTTCATTCTGTATTCTCTTTCTTGATACCTATACAAAGAGAAAGGTGATGAAAGTGTAGCCTAGACCTGCTCCCACAGTCAGAAGTCAAACATGAGGATGGAAGAAAAGCTTGTGCTTGATTTGGAATGCCTGCTGAGAAAGAGAACTGCACATGAAAGTTGGAAAAAATTTGATCTGGTAGAAACGGATCTAGGTATATATCTTTGGATGAGGGGATGAGACTAATTAGGAAAGGGAGGGAGGAGACAGCAAGTGATAGGATTGAACAGATGGAAACTGAAATTTTTGCCATTGACATTAAACAGCTTCTGACCTAGTACTGAATGATACTTTCTACCCTTCTTCTGTAGCTAGAAACACATCAAAATTAGAAAATTATGATACAGTCAGAAGTAATATTTAAGTTTCAAGGAAATGCAGGAATATGGGCATTATTTATGCATGAGGAGTCATTGTAAAAGAAGGGAAAAAGCTATACTTGAGTGAAAGATGAACTGTGGAGTTGCATGGCATAATCTTTATCCATTGTCTCTTCACAACAGGTTTACTGCTTTAATAAAATCCCAAAAGCTGATGAAAAAGGAAGGCAGGCTGCCAAAATGAGTAAGGTACTGTCAATACAGAGAGACATGAGTTCCTAGTTTCCAGCTCACTTGCAAAGCTCAATACCTCAGGTAGGAGTTATAGCTTACAGCTAGTTTTCACTTATATCTGAAGCTCAAAAATCATCTCTCTCTGGTCAGATAATAAGAAGATAGTTTACTATTTTTAAAAGTGATATGTGTTAACCAAATTGAAAATAGAACCAATTTCCTTTAAGTCACAGGACCTTCGTGGGAAACCAAAAGACATCAGATGATCTCACGGTCTGTCTTTTATCTTTCCCCTCTCCTAGGATGCTATCAGCTGTGATGCTTGGTGCCACGTCCTCCTCCAGAGGCTAAAACTGCCTCAGACTCAGCTCAGGAAGAAAAGCAAGTGTTTGAAATGCTACCACAGGTGAAACCATCCTTCTGCTTCCCAAAAAACCGTGGGGAGACTAGACCACAGGTTTCTCTGCAGCCTTGCCTTTGGCAGTCAGCACTCTGGCCAGCTGAGGCTCATCTTCAGGACTTTGTAGGCAGAGAGTGTCCTTCTGAGAATGGACTGCTGCTGCTGTGGCACTGGTACCTGGTGCCTAGGTGTTTGCCACTGCTGCACTAAGTGATTGCCCCAGAGAAAGACTGAGAAATTGGCTAGCTTGCTTTTGCTTGTTGCCAAAATGCAGCTTAAGAGGGAAAATGGATCTGTCTCTCTGCAGATCTCAAAGATGGAGAAGAGATGTTGTTCTCCTGGAATGACAAGGAAGTTTTCTCATCACAGCCAGCACAACAGAGCTGAGAAGGGTACTGGGTCAGGGGGGAGGGAACTGCACCAAACTTCAATTGCCCTTCAGCTTTGGTTTTGACTCTTCTCTACTCTTAGGCTCAATGAAATTTATGACAATTTCTTTGTGGACTCAACCCATGGTCACAAAATGGCTGGAGTGACTTCCACAGAGAGACACCTTACATGACTGCTGCTGTCATTGTTTGCTTCACTTCCAGTGCAGATATGTGCCCCACAGATTTGCCCTCTTGCTTCAGATGCACTCAACCCTGTCCATTCCTGTTTGGAAAGTAACAGACTGAGCTTGAATGTGAAGAGGAAGCTTTGTCATAAATCAGGGCTTCCTTCACCTTTAGACACAATACCTTTAGACACATGCATGAACACGAGAAAGATAATTAGAGAAAATGCAAGACTTCAAAAGCAAGGGTGTTTTTATTACCACCATACCACAGATCTCTACTAGTTACCTAACTGGTGCTGTAAAGGTTTCAGCTCGTATAACCCTGACAAAGTCTGCTCTGCCTTGCCCCACACAGCCCTGGGTGCTTGGTGCCACCCTGCAAGGAGGGGCAGCATGAGATATCAAACTCATGGGGCAGCCCAGTGTCCTGTGTGCTTTTCTAATTGATGCCAGATATTGGCTGATGGTTTGAAGTTTATTTGTACTACGTCTTCCAGAGCATTTTCCTTCCTGTGTCATGAGGGCTGTTTTCATTTAAAGCATGTCTTGCTTTGCTATTGTTCAACCCAGTCCTCTGTACTACTACAATTTTCCATGTTAAATCACTTAGGACATTTTTACTGAAGCATGGAGGGAATCCGGCATTTTTATCTGAATTGCCTGCCATCATCTTGCACACACAGGACTTGCTTTGTAAAGGCAACAGTAACAGAGAGAAAGTTTGCTGTGGGAGTACCTGAGGTACCTTCGAGGAGCAGGGACCATAAATCCTCCTAGGGAGGATGAAGCAGGATAACAGCAACACCAATGCCTCATCTGGCTTAAAGGAAATCTGTATCTCTTGCATCATTTCTACAATGGACCTTAAACATCATTGTAAATGATTGCAACCATTCTTGCTATAGGCAGTCCCTTGTTTTTTTGTTTCTGGGTTTTTTGTTTTTTTTTTGTTTGTTTGTTTGTTTGGTTTTTTTTGTTGCAGAGTCCACAGAAACAGATTCATGGGTGTGGCAGGTGATTACAAACCAAGCAGCAACCAAATAAATAGTTTCAGAGGTGACCAAAATTCATCTGTTCATAATTCAGGTCAATGTGTTAGCCAAACAAAGGTGGGTGATAATTTTTAAATAAACTGTGTAAGTATTTTTACAGTGTAAAAATGATAATATTTCATTTGAGATGAAAGTAACACATTTGGTATCTCCAAAGTAAAATTTACCTTTTATTACATTTCACTGGAAAGAAAAACAGTAAACTGGTGTGGTTTGCTTTTTTCTTCCCTCCTTGGCAGCTGAAACACAGTTCAGTCCAAATTTTCATTACTCAAGACTTTCATACTCCTTTCCCACAATCCCTATTTTCTGCTTAAATACTTTCCAATGGATATAATTTCTAACCAAGACATAGGTTTGGCATTACATCAACCTCAACAAATATATAAGTCAACAAGAATGGACCATATCAAATTTATTTTACTAATGTGCTTTATCAAACTGTCGAGAAAAGTGAAGAGAAATCAAGAAAGGGAGAACTGACAAAGTTTAATTACATATTTTCACTTGTGAATTATGACTTGATAACTTGATGTTTTCTGTGTAAGGCAATATGAGCTATAACCCCATTTCTCTTTATCATTATCTGATGCTTACAACCTCAGTGACATCTCTGCAGAAGACAACCTCACAGAGGTACTGCAGGACACATGGGTTCCTTCCAAAATGCCACTGACAGCTTTCATCTTCCCACACAGGGGTTTGCCAAACAGAGGCTCAGGTCTTTAGGAACTCCAGAGAAGGGAGAACATGAAACAATGAGAAAGAAAAATAAAAAAAATAAAAATAAAAAAAAAATAAAAAAACCCCACAACAACAACAACAAAAACCCAACAAAACAAAACAAAAAGATGGTTTAGGAAGCAGAAGCTTCAGAGAATTACCCTGCCTCATTAGTAATCAACACCTTTTTCTGACCACATCATCTCTACTTGAAAAAGAGAGACAACGGGACTGCAACAAGCACATAGGAGGCTATAATCTTTATCTGAACCATTAACATATGATATGGAGCTCTCTGAGGGCCTGATAGCTCTCTCTCACCCCACAGCTGATCTACAAAGCTGTGCTATGGACCACCTCTCTTAGGCAGCTAGATAGAAATCCTACTCCATTAAAACATCTCAAACATTTCATATCAGAATGAAAACTAGACCAATATTTTTGAGAGAAGTCACAGTATTGCAGTCTTTCTTTAAAATAATTACCAGAAAAGCAATGGGCTGAGGTTTAAGTCTTGGTTCTGCCTCATTCAGAAAAGGATCTGAAAACCAGCTCCTCATGGGAACCCCATGAGACACAGGCACACTGAGCTCCAGGCTTTGCAGGGAAACCCTGGCATGCATACAAGAAACCCTGATGCAAGTGCTACTGTTGAAGGATCCAGCTTTCAGGAGTAATAAATAAACAAATAAACATGGTGCCAAGGCTACAGGGCATGGTACAGGAAAGGTATAGACATTCTCCTGCTTAGCTTCTGTGAAGGTGAAGAACTTCAAACAATTTTTATTTGTGTGAGGAAAAACAGACTTTGCACACCACTTCTTTTTTTCAAGAAAAATATTTCACTGAAATAATCTGTTTATGGGCTCTAGCTGCCAGAGAGAGAAGCCCATCCTCTTGCCTGCAGTGGTCAGTCAGTCAGAGGGTGTGTGGCTCTGAGCTCCCATGATGGAATGCCTGGGATACCAGGGTGGAAGTGCTGCTGCAAAGGGAATGCACAGTCCAACCCACAGGCAGCTGCCTCTTCCTCTTGCATTCCTGTACATCGAGGCTTCAGTTTTCAGGCCTGCTCTACAGCCTCTCCATTCTTTCCTGTGAGGAATAACTGACCCATGACTCTTGGTCCTGTCCAGGGAGCCAGGAAGCTGCTCAGGAGATGCATTTTGATCTCCAAATCTGCCAGCCTCCCCTGAAGGAAGGTGCTTTAATCTTTGAGGCAGCAGGCAGATGAAGACTCTGGAAATTCCTGCTTTATCTGGAGAGGAATAAATTGGAAGATATTAACAGTATTAAACTTAACTGTAACACAGATTTGGATAGCAGACAGCACAAGCTTATGAAGAAATAATTGATCAAACCACCACAGTTGCTTGATTGACAGAACTGCAAGCCTAGTGGAATACAGCAGATGTAAAACAACAGTACAACCTAAATTTTACCTCACTGCTGGGAGGAAAACAGGGGACCTGTTTTGTCTCATTAAATATCCTCAGCAATCATTTTTCAGCAAATGGAAGCTGCAATGCCCAAAGAAGGAAAATGGTGCAGTAGTATTAGGTAATTTTCTTCTACATTTTAGATGCATTCATTTCAAATGCATGACGTGGTAGAACAGTAATTGCATCAGCTCCACACAGTCCCCTCTATGGGGTTCTGTGGGCTGGAGCTGACTCTGTGTAACCAGGGAATCAGCTAAGCAGTGCTTTCCTGTACCAGCTTTTCTGTTAATTCTCAGGGAGGAACTCGGGGTTGCATATAAACAGTTCACTTAGTACTGATGAAGAAGAGGTGGCAATGACATGCCACAGCTGTCAACTAATCCTTTTCTATTATGGGATTCTTTCTTTCAGGTTTGTCAGCCCACACTAATCCTATTGCTTCTTTGGGAAAGTGCTCTTTGAGCAGAGCATGGCAACCTGCTGAGCAGCACCCATGGCAGGAACAGCTCACAGCTCCTCTCTGTTAAGCTCTGCACGCAGCAGAGAAAAGTCACACAGCTCTGCCACTTCAGGAAGAGACGTGGGAGAACAGAGGTCCATCCAGTGCTGGATGAAATATTTTTGGAAGTCGTGTTGTAGTCCCCTGTTGATGACATTCAGTGAGCAATTGCACTCAATGGGGATAACCCAGAGCAGTGCCAGAGGAGCAAAAGGCAGCTGGAGGTGGAATCTCATTCTTTGGAAGAAGCTGGTTGGTGGAGGCCTGGAGAAGCTGAAGACCATTTAGCTTAGTTTCTAACTATCTGGTTAAAAATCTGGCTTGTTAGGGCAAATGTGGTTCCCCTCTTTGATCTTCTTGATGTGGAAAAATCACAAAGTGAAGAAGCTTTCAAACAGAGCTGTGTAAGACCTGTCTCTCTCCCAGCAGGCTGCAGCACACTGCTCGAGTTACCACTTTTTGAATAAGTGGTTCTGCAGCATCATCTGTTTTCCAGTGATCTGAACATTCTGGAATCAATAAAATCAAAGCATCCTAATATTACATATTTTACTGCAATATTCAGTGCTCAGCTGGAGGAAGGTTGAGGAGTTTGTTTAAATGTTTTAAAATAAATTAAAGTGTCTTATCAGAAAAATGCTAAACTATTCTTCTGTTCCCCTTCTTTGTGAAATTCCAGGAAAATCAACCTGATTTCATAGAACTCTTCAGTTTTAATGAAAATGCTTCAAATTTCTTTCTCCAGATGGATGTTTCTGTGTCCTACAAAAAAATGTCTGAAACTCTTTGTCATAAAACTCCAAAGTAATTGCACTAAGCTTGGAAGCTGGAAGCATCATATTTCAGAGGCTTATTCAATGCATTTGACACAGCCCTTGATAACTCAGGATTTGATTATAGTACATACATAAGAGAAGCAGCTCAAAATAATGTTATCTGAGTTGATAATTCCTGAAGCAGCTAAAGTACAAAGTTGGCTTTGAGGATTAAGAGTAGCCAAACCAGTCCACCTTTCTTTATTCTCAAACCACTAGATTTCACCTGGAATTTTCAATTTCTCCCATCTACCCCCTCATACTTCCCCCCTTTTATAGGCTACATCTTGCTCATCTATCTCTTTACTAAGAAAAACCACCAAAACCACATTCTCAGCAATACTATTCTTAGCTTTTTGTTCCCCCATAGGAATTCCACAGTTCATGTTACCACGAAACCGACTCACAAAAACTCATTTGCCAAATCTAGCTGCAGCTTGAACCAAGTTCTGAACAAGTTGCATTTGATCAGACAAGCTACATACTACAAAGTTTAGTGTAACATCAACATACACACAAAAATGAAAGTCAGCGTGAAGCAGTGACATTTAGAGCTCATGACAAAGCCACATTTGACGTGGTGAGATTCCAAACATCCCATGTCAGAGTGCAGAAGAAACTCAGAATACAAGCTTCTTATATTTGTCTTTCATTCTGCACCACCATCCTTGAAAATGAGCCAAGACACCTATTGCTGTGCAGGGAAAAGGACCACCTGACACACCAAGAAAAGTCTGAAGCCAGGTTGTCCTCTCTTTCAGTTTCCTCAGTGCAAAATGCTTTGAAATATTTGTGTTGTAGAGTCATGGAAGGATACAGCTGAAAAGAATTTGAAAAGCTGTGAGCTTCTTACCACTGCTGTAAGGCAGAATCAGCTGTTCCAGTGTCACTTATGGGATATGTGTCTCCCTGTGGTTCTTAAAAACTGGCATCCTATTCCTGCAGTCCACCATCACTATTCCCAGCAGACATTTTCTATATTAAAGCCAGAAACTTCTTCACTGCTATTTACGAATTGCCATTCCCTTATTCCACAGCAGCTCTGCAGCAGCAAAACATTTCTTTCTTACATCTTCATTATCACATTTTTTCCACTGGAAAGCCCTCCATCAAAGTCTGTCACCATCAAACATTATTTGCTGCATTCCATACCGCTTCCTCATGGACTTTTTCCAGTTGCTGCCCAGCTTCTCCGCTGTTGACACAGCTCCTGAGCTGCTTTCTCACAGGCTCTGTGCATCCTCCTGGAGCTCACACTGCTATCCTTACTGGCACTTTTTCCACATCCCTCTGCAACTGGAGGAAAATGTTGCCTCACGTTCACTTTTGAAACTAACTACATGCCCCAGAATACCTTTCCCGCAAACTCCTGCCCATTTAGCACTTCCCTACCTCTGCCCATTGATCTAATAGCTTCTGAGAGGGCAGAACTTTGGACTGTCTTATTTACACCATCCTTTATCAGCCCATATCTTTAATTCACTGACAACCCTTACAATTCAAAACCCTTCTGAGATATGATCACAGCACTCTAACCTTGGTGTTACCTGAAAATTTAATTAATTTACTTCACTAAAATGTTGAGCAGTGATGGACAAAAACCCAAACTCAGACAAACCTCTCACAACCATTTTCAGTTTTGATTTACCAGTTTCTCAGCCTCCCTGCTGAGTGGGGCAGTTTTCTTGATAATGAATTCAGCTACACTTCCCCTCTGATTACAGAAAACACTGTCCAGTCTTTCATATCTACCTATGGTGGGGTAGAAATAAAAATGTCACCAGTGAGGGATGAGATTTTCTCAAAAATAAGTCATCATGCCTAATATGAGATAACTGCAAAAATGTGCACCAAAGGAGGTACCAACCCAAATGAAGAACTCTCCCATTTAAATGCCTTGGTAGCCACTGGTTGCAGTTTACTTCTGGGTTTTAGCATATTTCATCTTAATAATTCCATGGACACAAACACTAAGGTACTTGTTCTCCCTCACAGCAAGGGACAGAGCCAAAAATCAAGCAAGGGGAAAATGAAAGAAGAGTTAAGATATCCCCTAACCACTGTAAAAAAGTCTAGAAAATAATGTTTGGGGAAGAAAAAAGGGCTACAGTTGTTTTATATTTGCATCGTAAGTAGCATTTCTGGTCCAGTTTGGACCTTTGCATTATGCCACGTGTTTAAGACCTGTCTCTTTCACAACTGTTCCTCTGTAATTTAGCATTACAACAACTTCTTCACATAGGTTATTCCCTGATGCACTAAATACAATTAAAACATTAAGAAGATCAATGCACATTTCTAGGGTAATCCTCAGATATTGCTCCACTGGTGGTCTTAACTCTAGTTTTTCTTCATAATATTCTTTTTGTTTTGTAAAATCAGACAATAATTAATTTAATAATTAAATAATAATTATTTGAGATTGTCTTGAAGATCATTGCTTCTACAATAGTAATTGAAACTCTTTATGAACATCCCATTGGAGTAAAAACTACACAAAAGCTAAGGCTACAAACATGTGACATTTCTATGATTCATTTATTCTTTGCAATAGATTTTTGATGTCCCTTGGCCAAATCTTCTGGCCAGTGACAGGTTACAGTGCTGGACAGGCTGGCTCCTGAATGCTGCAGATGTGCCCCAAGCAACTACAGCCCTGGCCACCAGGCAATCCAGATAAGATGCCCAGGCAAACTTAGTCCCCCTACATAGTGTTGCTAGAGGTAGATTTCAGTACTCATTTACCCATTCACAAGATTTACCCATCCTTGCTGTCAGCACTGCAGTATTCACCCATTTCCCACAGTTGAGAGTGGGCAAGATGAGGGAGTCAGTCTGTCCTTCCCATTTACTGTCACACCACTGATCTTTGTCCCAAAGGCCTTACAATCCGCTTTGAAGAAGGCATGAAAGAGCATAAACAAAGAGGGGAAGGACAAATGGGGATCAAAGGCATCCAGGGAAATGAACATAAGATTAAGTAATGATGCATATCTGCCCTTGCTCAATTTAATGGTTTTAAATCATCTTAAAAATCATCTGACCTTTGAACAGATTCAGTATAATCACATTGTGTATGGTTTCATTTTCCTATGTTTAATCAGATTTTTCTTTTTCATCAGAGGTGTCCCAGCAGAAGTAATTCTGACTGGAAATTACCTGGCCAAAGCTTTTGACCTAGTTCAGAAACATAAAACAGCACAGGGGAGATTCAAGGGAGGTGTGAAGAAATGAGCCATAAGGTGCCAGCCCAAGGGAAGAAGGGAACAGTCACAGAGATCAGATTAGCTGGTGGTGTAAGATACTTTGAGGAATGGGGATGCAAGCCCAATAACATTTTGTTGAAAAAGCAACTCTTGTGTCAGGGCTTAGCTGCAGGATGGCAGAATTGTCTTTTTTCTACCAGGGATATATACAGAGAAATCAGAGATATTAAAGAGAGTGATAACTTTGAATATTGTGTCTGACAGCACAGTACAAGAGTAAGGAGCCTGGGGAAGAAGGATGGCACCATGAATTTGCAAGCCCTGTGCTGCATGGAGCCCACAGAGCTGTGCAGTGCTCTAATGAACAGCAAGCAAGAGACAAGGAAAGCTAGGAACTTAGAAAAGCCATAAGGTGATCCTGTCTGCCATGACCCATAGTTTAATAAAATCAAGATTTAACCTTTTCTGTAGTTTCATGTAGATAACTAACACCATCTATCACAGATTCAGCTCAACAGAGCTCTACTATCCTGTCTTGCTGTGAAACCATATTATTCCAAATGCTTGACTTCATTACTACAGCAGACAGATCACCACTGCTACAGTACCTTTTTATGTATGATGCACAAACCGTTGCTTCCCTGCTCCCTTTACTGTCCTTTTTCATTTTCCCCATCAGGCACAGAATAACAAGAAACCCTGCTGTGGTAATTTACTCTGCTCAGTATGCTATTTTGCTTAAATACTTTTCTTTCATATGGCATCCCAAAAAAATACATAAATATGAGAATATTACTGTGGTTGAAAAATCAAGCTAGTTAGGTAATAACAAATTGGCAGACAGTCAGCATTCTTCAATTACCCCCCCTTGTACATATGCATTCTGGCATAGTCTTTAATTAACGTGATCTTACCATTTTTTTCTAGTGAAAACATGTCATTAAGTACCCAGGGTGAGTGAAGACCCAGTTCAGACCATTCTACCTTCTCCATAATGATTAACAGGCTTATTTTCTATAATCCCCAAAACCCCGCTCTGAAGACAGACTAATTAATTTCTGCCTGTTTTCTCCCATGCCACCACAATACGTGAGTGCTTCAGAAACAACATGCTCATTTTCATGGCAGCCTGGAGAGATGGGCAAGGGGTAAGGAGGTGTGGGAAGCAATAATTTTCATTTTACAGGAAGCAAGCCAAAACTTTGTTCCTCAGTGGGGGCCATACAAAAAGATGGTCCCTCCTATCCCACCCCAGACTGGAAGAGCATAAACCACCCACCCCAAAATGAAGCACAGTGCAGGGCTCCCTGGGTACAGCACACACTTCAGCTGGTGGCAGAGACTGACATGGGCTGGTGCAAGTCCCAGGGCATGTGTCCCCACAGAGCCACTCCAAGAGATGAAGCAAGCATGGGTCGTTGCAGGATTTAAGTGCACAGGATTTGTGCTCAAAAACAGCCAAGTGTTTTGGTTGACATTTTCCAGCAAAATCAGCTAGACTCAGAGATCTGGTGAGGAAGTGCTCAACTCATGGTCTCACACTTTGTCAGAATTTGATAATCAGAAGCACCTGGTAACCATAAGAATAAGCTCTAACCCTCATAATGAGAAAAAAAGTTGTATGTCTGGCCACATCAAAAATTTAAATTAATTTTGACACTCTGACAAGACAGTTTTAATTGCTGTTTATAGCACATCACTTTTGTGTACCCACATAATCCATTAGCAGATCTGTCAGCAGCTAAAATACAGCTACATTTGCATACCAGCTCAAGGAGATGGACTGGGTGGTCTTACCTGCTCTGGGCTGCAGGTGAGCTGGTACTGCTCTGGCCATGGCCACCCCAACCAAGGGCCACCTCTGCTTGGACTAAAATCAGCCACCAGGGTCACTTTAACATACAGAATGAAAGAATGGATCAGGTGGGAAGAGGTCACATCTGGTCCAGCCTCCCTGGTCAAGCAGGGTAATCTGAGAGCACCTGACACAGGATTGTGTCCAGGCAGTTCCTGAGTATCTCCAGGGAGGGAGACTCTACAACCTCTCTGGGCAACCTGTTCCAGTGCACCATCACCAGCACAATAAATAAGTTCTTCCTCATGTTCAGGTGGAACTTCTTGGGCACCAGGTTCTGTCTATTGCTTCTTGTTCTACTGCTCAGCACCTCTGAGAAGAGCCTGGTCCATCCTCTTGGCTTCCTCCAAGACACTGATGGGGTCCCCTCTCAGTCTTCTCTTCTTGAGGCTGATCAGCCCCAGCTCCCTCAGCCTTTCCCATGGGAGAGATGCCCCAGACCCCTCACCATCTCTGTAGCCTCTGCTGGACCCCACTCCAGGAGCTCCATGTCCCTCTTGTCCTGAGGAGGCCAGAACTGGACACAGCACTCCAGGTGTCCATCTCTCCAACCTGCCAAGGTCCTTCTGAAGGGCTGCACAGCTCTTGGGGATCCACCACTGCTCCCAGCTCTGTGTCCTCTGCATTTGCTGAGCAGGCATCTGCCTCTTCACCCAAGTCATGGCAGGATAAGTTAAACAGTACAGCACTGAACCTTTGGGGACACCACTAGGGACAGCCCTCCAGCCAGACCCTGTGCCAGTGATTTTCACCCTCTGGGATCCGTTGTTCAGCCAGTTCTTGATCCACCTCCACTCATCCAGCCCACATCCCTGAATTTGTCTATGAGAGTGTTGTGAGAGGAGCTGTCAAAGCCTTGGCTGAACAATATTTTTACCTTGAGGTAAACAATATCCACTGCTCTCCCCTCATCCATCCAGGTAGTTGTTACACTACAGAAGGCAATCAGGCTGGTCAAATATGACTTGCCTCTAGTGAATCTATGCATATGTATCTATGTGCACTGAAAAACCTTCTTGCAAGGATACCTGCAGTCCAGGGCCACATCAGAACCAGAGGCTTTTGATGAAGAAACCAGTCTGTAGGAGTTCAAAGGACTCCACTTCAATCATGACAGGTGAGTACAATAGTGTACTCACTTGTCCAGTCAGTGGGGAAGAGCAGCTGTGAGGATGAAAGACCCTGGGAAGAATGCTCTTCCAGCCATCAGGTGTTTAAGAGTCACAGCCTGTCACAATGAGACTCCCTTGGCACGGTGTTATTACTAAAAAGCAGTAACAGTCAGAGACCTGATTGTTTGAGCCAGAGAACAGAATTATTTTCTGAACCACTGACATGAGAATTTCACTCAGCTACCATGAACAGAACAGATAGCCAGATCTGAAACACCACAGCTAAAAATTTTTTTCAAAAAATGCATGCATGGATAACTGGCTGCTCAAGCACACAGACAAGTGAATAGAACCAGCTGTACGTGTCAGATCTGTGCCTAGACAAAGTGCTGCAGGTGAAGCCTTCCCTGCTGAATTTGAGAGGCCTTACAGTGAATCACATGAAAAACCTGCACCAAATTACATTAATTCTCTGCTACAGCATGCATGCCTTCAAAGGCATCACAGTGGTGCACCACCACTGCCACTTCTTGCTCTGATAGCCAAAGACTTCTGCAGCAAACCTTCATATGTCCATCTCTCAGAAATCCTCTGATCACCTTCTCTAGCTTAGTGGCAGTCACCCCTCTTTTGCAGCCCCTCATCAGGCAAAGAAGTTACCTTGAAGACAAACTATATTTAGTCTTAGAGGGAACAGCATAGGCTTCAGACAGTGCTCCTCCTCCTGAAGCATCAGTGAAGCAGTGTTACATCCTTCTCAATGTCAGTACAAAATCAGACAATCCTCAAATTTAAAAATGTGCTTGTAGGGTTGAATTGAAAACCAAGATTAGATGATTTTTCTAAGCCAAAGCCAGGAAAAATTCCCAAGTTCACCCCTTTGGCTTGACACTTGTCACAGTGGCAGATAGGCAGTAGTTTTCGTTGCATCCTTGGATATCAATGTGAAATTTAACACATCCGTAATTACAGAACTCTGAGCAGAAACCCTACAATATTTAAAGAAGAATTCAAAATCCTAATCTCTGCAGGACTGTACTAGCTCATGGCAAACAGCCCTGGGATTAGCACACAACACCCTGTGAGACACAGGTAAGGCAAACTGTTCCACATTACAGCAAATACCAGCCTATTTTAATCTTGCTCTAAAACCAGCCAAATGAGTGGCATTCTTTTGGAGGAATTAATGTAAATAATTACATTCAAACAAGAAGCCAATCCATTTGCAAATCTTACCCCATTTTGCTAGCTAGCAGGTGACTGCTTTTGACTCTTAGCAACCACAGGTTCTTGCTGTGCAAAACAATGATTTTTTTTTTCTGAATATTCTCTTGATATGCAACCATTTTAAGCCTAAAGATGAAGCAGAGGCTTTCTTTAGTAAGATCTTTCTGTCAAACTTTTTGAACACATGTGCCTTTAAAGCAGGCTTGGATAAATTGTTTTATATATATATATATATATATATATATATATATCAAGTGACACCAAAAGGTTCAGTAAAACCTTCTAGCTCTGTTTTTATGAGCTGAGAATAAAGCAAGTTACATTTTGGAGGAAAAGAGAGTAGCAAACCATGGCTACCAATATTCAAATGACAAAAACGTCTGAGAGAATTCCAGATGTCAGCCATGTGTTATGGTTTAATAGTTCAGCTCTGAGTCACAAGCACAAAAACCTGTTATGAAACACATGCCTGCCTGCATATGTGTGTGTGCACACAACAGTGTGGGCTAAAAAAGGAAAAGGCATAATTTTGGAGGTCATTAATAGCACTGGAGAAAAGCAGTTAATCTAAGCTAAGGTGGGAGGAAAACAGCACAGTTTGTCCTATGCCATGGACCAAGAGTGTGATGATTTATAGTTTCAACATTTACAAACTGAAGTTATAACTGAGGAGAGATTAAACACCCACTTGACAAGCATGTGTAATCCTTTCAAATCCTAAAAGTCCAATCACACCCTGTGTCTTGAATAATCACTAACCTAAATCACCCACACCCCTGACATGTGAAACTCATGAAAGTTCAAGTAATTTCTAGCCCAGATCTTTCAAATAGCAGCATTTATACTGTGATTTATTAGGTCCTTCTGGTTTTTGGGTTTTTTTATTCTCAGATAAAAGGAACAAATACCTGTGGCACCAGTGCTTGCAAGAGATCTCACACTCCTCATCTTCTTTCTGGCAAAGAAACACAATCATTTATTGTTCTGTGAGCTGTGGGTGTCCTGGGTAGGCACCCCTCTCTGGCTGATTTCAGCTCTCCCAGACTCTGGATGGTAGACCTACAGGAAGCTGGCAAGCAAAATGTTCCCTCTCTGCTGTTCTCCAGCTTGGCTATCTGACCAAAGCAAGGACCTGCATGCAAGAAGAATAAAGAAATTGAAATTATGCTGATCTTGTCTTTGTTTCGGTCTTGAAAAACAAGAGACAGACAGTGCTTGGTAAGTGCCTCTGTGCTAAGAGTGTGCCAAAGGTTTTGGTCTGCCTCAAGAATGCCTGCAAAGAGGAAAATCCTCTGCTTGGGTGTTCACAGGAGCCTTTTGTTTCTCCCCCAAATCTCCCTCCATTGTAAAGCACAGGTTTGGGGGGCAGGAAAGGATGGATGTTAAACCATACCATAAAAAAAAAAAAAAAAACCTAACCAACAAATTGTCGCATTTATGCTCCAGTCTCTGAGAATTAAGATTTCACATGGGAACTTGGAGAGGTGCAGTGTCACCAGACGGGCAGTGGCAGCCCCTGCCTGGGTGGCTGAGCCCAGCTGATGCTGCTGTGGTTTCCAGCGGCAGGGCTGGTTTGGGGACGAGCACCTGGGCTCTGCAGGCGGCCCCGGCCCCGGGCACTTGCTGGGGAAGGAAACCTCTGTCCGTGGCTCCCTGGGCGGCCGTGGGCTCAGGGCAGGCGCTTGTTGCCAGCAACACCTCCTCACAGAGATAGCTCTTCTCTGCTGCGTGCCAACAGAGAGCACAGCCTCTCACAGCAGTGCCAGCACAGCCCCAAACCACTTGGAACATGAGCTGCGAGCAAGGGGTGCCCGTGGTGCCCTCCTTCCAAGCATTACAAACATTGCATACAAAACTGGCACCGACTTTGACAGCTGCTGTTGAAAATCCCCAGATAAAAGCCTCTCCCTGAGCTGCTGCTGTTCACAGGGGCTGCAGTATCAAGGTAGCTCCAACAACAAGGGCAGGAGGTCTTTGGCTCTGTGGGCACAACTTGATCAAAAGAGAGGCATGCCATGAGGTTTTCAAACATATATCATAACAGCATCTACATGAATTTTTGTCTGCATTGTGACTCGGTGGAGAATGGGGCTGGTGGGGGTAAAGCAAAGAGGGAATGAGCAGATGCTGCAGTGGAAGAAGATGGCACATGGAAACAGACATAACAAGACTCTAAAAAATAGATTTAAAAGGATGGAAATGCCACAGGAGAGGGTCATAATGCTTCAGCAAAGGCAGTCTGCTGCCCTGGAGGGCTCACGTTTGCAGGCTGGGGCCACAGGCAAGGTCTGGTGGGTGTCAAAGAGCCACCCTGCATGTCTCAGGACATGGGGCATTGGAACTTTCCTCCAGCCATGGAAAAACAGACTCTCCAAAAGGTGAGGCTAGGTGCAAGCCCACCCCAAAAGCTTCCCCAGTGTGGGGCAAAGCTGCACTGTGAAGGAATTTACCTCCATGCCCTGGGAGCAATTTTGCAAGAGGTCTTTTGATGACACAGTCTATCCAAATGTGCATTGAGCTCCAGCTGTTGCTTCTGGGATTTGCCTCTTTTTTGGGTGATGATTTTTCATAAAATTCTACCCACTTCATTGTCATGGAAATTAAAAATAAAATAAAATAAAATAAAATAAAATAAAATAAAATAAAATAAAATAAAATAAAATAAAATAAAAT